>PNEQ01001931.1:0-15443 GCA_003012365.1 Medauroidea extradentata | reverse complement strand
GGACAAACTTAAGACTGCTTTTCGCGTGGACAGCTATAGCTACTTATCCTGCTGCAGAATTAGTTCAACTAGCCGCTTGGACATTCTAACACTTGATGACTGAAGTACCAATCTTATGTACAAAGAGGTTTTTCAATTAAAGTAAATATTATCAGTTACGAATAATACTCGCGAGCAAAGCCGCGGGGGACTGCTAGTTATTCTATGTAATTTAACCGTTCTGTAAGTAACAACTATTGACTGTGTGATCTAAATGGTTTAATGCTGAACTAAAGCTTTACTACAGTTGAAACATGAGCTATACGTAAGTGCGAAGATAGTAAATTCTGGTAAGAGAAATCCTAGTTAACTTAAAGAAATAGGCAAACAAGAAGAAACTGATGTAGCTCGGACATATTGCGTTATTTGATAATTCAGTATCTGATGTAATTAGTTTTATAAATAGATATGGTTTACATGTCTGTGCATTCCTTTTTTAATAGCCATTTTTTATAACGCACAGTCATCACTAAACATTTCTTATCAATTCAAAAATAGGACTTCTAGGTTATATTTCTTACAAGTGCAATATTTAATTAAATTAATAGTTAACACTGAGAAAGTAGTTTTTTCTTGTCTACGATCAGTGCAATGCTATAGACTTCAGCAAAAATATGTTTTATCGACATACTGTGTTCAAAGAATAAAAGAGACAGATTGTATTTTATAAACAAATACAGATAAAAAGTAGAGAATCTAATCTTACTTTCAGAAAGGAAGGTATATAACGCTGACGAATACCGTAAATATTAAATATGACCAATATTCTTACCTGCTCCCACAGGGTTGTCAATGAACAGAAGCGAGTGGTTTTTGTGCCACGAGTATGGGTTCTTTATAAGCTTGGATGAGTCTTCTGACACAGTGAATGGACCCAACTCATCAAACAAACCGAAGAGAGACGTGGATCCAGGACCTCCTTGCAACCAGAGAACAACTGGAGCATTCTTGTAGTCATTCTATAAAATACAAGCGCAGAGTAATCAATGTTTATTCAGTTGCTTACGATGCAATTATAAATAAAATATAAGTGGCGGTACAATGTCCTGTTACTTTATGTCGTGCAAGAATTGTTTTGTAGCTTTTAACTCTTATTAGTGTTAATAAATGCGTACTATAATTTTATGTATCAGGTTATTATACGCCACAAAGAAATTTTTACTAAAACGATTGAAAGAGCGCGCGCGCGTGAGTGTTGTATGTATGCATGCATGTATGTACGTACACATATATGCATGTATGTATGCATGAATGCGTGATGTATACATGTATGTATGCATGTTTGTATTCATGTACGTATGCATTCATGCGTGTATGCATGCATTTATGCATGTATGAATGTATGTATGAATGTATAAATGAATGTATGTATATATGTGTTTGTATACATGTATATGTACATATGTATATGTATATATGTATGTATGAATGTATATACACGCATATATATATATATATATATATATGTGTGTGTGTGTGTGTGTGTGAGTGTGTGTGTGTATAAACACACGCACACAAATATATTTGTGCTAATATTTAAGCATGTGTTAAGACTCTTAAATATTTTCTTGCGTTGTGGCCTCATCGTTTAAGGCAATTTTTGGCTTAACTCCTAAAAAGTAATTGACGTTAAAATATCCAATACCAAGGTATTTGATAGCATAAAATATTAATTAAATTAACATCTAAACATGCTTTGTTTAGTAAGTATGTTATTGAAACTTATTTTATGAAACAAAAAGTAAATATTTCACATATTTTATACCACAATTCCTTAAATGTCAATATTCTATGGTTTTCGTAACGAAGAAACATTATATTTTTATAGCATACATTGTTCGTGTCTTTTTACGAAATACATCGCATGTTCTTACTTGGTCTCCGTAACATTCATGCATCTGAATTAACCTGTATTTGAGAAATAAATAATTTGGCACATGACATCGCTGTAAAGTGATATTTAGTCCTGAAAATTGGCTTATGTAACCGGTATAATTAAAACAATAGCATATCAACTGTAACAACGGTCACTCACATAGAGTAACAAATGTTACAGTTAATCTAAAATGAGTATTTTCAGTCAAGAGTATTTGCGTCTTATACAGTAAGTACGTTAAGGCAAATATATATATATATATATATATATATATATATATATATATATATATATATATATACTCCGTATATATTGCAACGTAGACATATAAACTTATTTTGATGACGGGAAAAATATATTATATTTTTATTACAACCTCCAATTTACACCATAGCAAATGGATATGAGTTGTCAAAATGTATACCGCACACGTGACACAACGACAAAACAAACACTACAGTGTGGTGTTCAGAGTGTGACAACACAGAATTAGTTAGCCATTTTGAGGATGCTACTTGAGAAGCTTTCCACTTCAGTGCGGCAGTCCATTAGCAGAACGAGCTGGTTTTACGTGCAGTTGGAGATAATTCACTCTCGTAACACTACATCTACATTGATGTAGTGAGTAGTACACACAGTAATCCTCTGTTATGTTTTCAATAAAGATCAAACATGGGATAAGCGTGGGGTTTGTATGTATTGTATAGTTGAAAATGAGCTTTTCATTGTTTAATTTGTTTAGTTGGTTTTTATGTCATTAACAAATATTGTTCAAGGTTATTGACTAAAAGTATATTTTCGTCTTGCATTCGGTCGATGCCTCTAATAATATAGGAGGTATACTCTATCCATTCCAAGGTTGCAGCTATTTAATTCTAAATGACAATACAATTTTTAGATGGCATAAATTTTATTTGAAATATTGAAAAATACAAGGTAACTGTTTTGCGGCACAATCACAGCGTCAGGAATCAAAATACAATTTAATTGCTTTCAATTATTTCTTTAGCAAATTTTATTTCTGTTGCAACCTTAGAGTGGATAGGTAGTATCAAATATACGCCAATATGTCCTGCACAGATGTTATCCATTCCTTTAAATTTCACTATAAATTATCTGTTTAAACTGTTTAAAATATGTCGCCGAACAAAACTAGACATGGGATCGGTAGGGATGGACTGAATTGCTCGTAAATGTGCCATGGATTGTATCATATTTTAAGCTCTGAAAATAATAACTGTCTTGCCACAACTCTATTCACGTACTATTTTCCGCTTTTGACTGCTGTTCCTTATATGCCACCAAAATGGGACCTCACAGTGTGTTGAACTGCTCCTGAAACCTTTATCAGCCATCTTGATCCTAATGCCATTAGTATCATCCTTTGGGGACTAAGTTGCGTAAAATTCCATCAAGCGGGTTATTGTAATCATAAAATTCATCAAATTTCTAGAGTTCACATTGGACAGTATTCCTCTTGACGATATGAGCCTCATAATTGCCACCATGAATGGGGATGTTGACAAAGTTGTGAATTGCTACTATCTAAAAGCATACATTACTAGAGCCACGATTTTATGGCGAAAAGATTTTTGCAACATTTGGTTTCGATGCGTCATGTGCACACCTGCAGCTCTGATACATCGTCTGTGGTGGGATGATTTTACTCACACTTGCTTTGGCAAATTATAGACGTACAGACTCATAATAATCTTATTCTGATTGGTGCAGTCAAATGAGAAACGTGTCTGAACATAGACACGCTGCCAATAACCTTGAAACAGAACTGCTGATGTGCTCGTGAGTCACTGAAACAAAGTGGGGCAAAAATCTTTTCGCGACAAAATATTGGCCCTATACATTACACATGAACACACAAACTTTAACCTTAAAATGTTCTATGATAATTTTCAGTTCTCTCACGCCTTGGTCTAGTCCAGTTAAAGTTCATTCCATTATAATGAACTTAACGAGCTCTATGACGTGTATTCTATGCGATACTGGCATATGAATACCCAGAAATTGCCTATCTGCTAACAAACCGCTGGCAAATAAATCAGTCCTATTCGTTGTTATTCTTAGGCTCAGAGGCATGAAATAATAAACTGTAGCTTCAAGTAACTGAATATTCCTCGTATAAAAGAATATGAGGCACGTTCCAGTCAATTGCATGTTATGATTTCATTAAAGCCATGCCGCTTAATCGGTCCTATTCGCGTAACGAATTTACTTTAACCTGTTTGCTATACCGTACATTAACATTAATTTTAAGTTTAAACATCAACATTACAAAGTATATCTACAATTGGTTAACATAAAACTTATTTAGAAATAAAAACTCACACAGGATGTACTACCTATATAGTGTCTGTGATGAAAGCTATGGATCTAGTTTATGTGTAGTCATCTATGGAATCCAAGCAAATTGGTGTTTATGAATACGTCGTACAGAGAACTGATTGCTAAACAACGGAAAAGCGCATTCGAATGCAGAGCTTATCGTAGTGACATAATGAGCCACATCATTCTTTTCTTAAAAAATGGAAGGCAGGGTAACTTATTTCAACAACCTGGCCTACTTCTGTGTCTTCCGGATTTTCAGAATGTGAAACATCTTGACTGTATCTACGACTCTAGGTAGCCAATGCAATAGTGGGAGATTTTGTTTCAAATTCAATTTTACTAGAGCAACAAAATGCTAGAAATGGACACAATGCATCTTCAATTTCATCGTTTTCTTTTTGGCAGTTAAATGTTTTATTCCCTGGATCAGAATATTAGCTGAATGACTCAATCCTTGGCGTACATACGAAATAAACAGCATCCGTAGTCTCACCACAAGTGAGTCCAGGTAGAGGGTGAGTACTGATTTTAGATCGCACAAGTGAATTGAAAACGTGCAAGTCGTTCCTTAACCACCAACCACACGAAAAAAAATCGTTTGTGGGAACCCCTAAATATTTTGTAGGTATTTACACTGCAAAATTTCTTTTGTGGTGTAGCATATAGGTTCTCTATGTTACGAAAGTCGGTAAAATTTGCTTATGTTTGTTGGTTAAACTCATAGAGGTAATATATAGTAGAGGGAACATGACGTCACAAATGTGTGTCCAACATGGTCTCGAGAGTTTGGTGCTGTTTATTTATGTTTTCTTGGCGTAAAAATGCAGTCGTGATGTTTGAAACTCATGGCGTACTTTCCACAATATATATTTAGTCATGTGGTGTCACCAATATCTCGGTTAAAAACCTTATAGTAAGTATGTAGCTAATATTTACTTTTTACTAAAAACAGCTGGGTTAAGGAAAACAGTAACGTGGCAAACACTTGTCGTTCTGAAATTTCTACGCAATTATACTATGCGATAATATGGTAGTATGCTCTCCTTAGTTCATATATTCATAAGGTACCAAAAAACCCAACAATGTTGTGATTACTAAGCAATTATTATCTTGGCTCTTAATGTTATTTCAAATTTCCCGCGCATATTTCATTAAAGTCACGTGACACATGTTGAACAAGCAATTTCGTACGCAGTTGTATAGAGGATACTCCCTATACCCTATATTTACTCTAAGGTTAAACTGCTTGAAGCAGTAATGTTAATATCTTTGGAAGCTAATAACCATGGAGGTATTAGTCTATGGAGTGGCAACCTGCCGTACATTTCAATGGTAATCGCGTGAAGCCGATCATTTTCGAACATTTTCGAACTGAGCATGCGCAGGACGTTATTTTTGATGAGTCGCCATATTTTGGGTGGCAAGTAATTATGTAATTTTTTTACAAAAATTCGCGCAAATTCTCTATTTGAATCGTACACAACAGTTTACAATTGCTTCACTCGCTGTGTATATGTACTTTATAAACTTGATGAATTTAAATAAAAGTTTCTTACCTGTACAAAGATAATTCTCCGCAACGATCAAATCTGTTTGTAAGGCCAAGAGCTGCACAAACTTTCACCATAATGTGTAATTAACAAAAAACTAAAACATTTTCATTCAGCTCAATGCTATGTTTACATGTTTTTGTCACCTCTAGCTCTATCCTTGTCTTTAAACGTCGTCTGTTGGCTGGCTTCAAATTTGCTCAAAGGCTTCCACCCCATGCTAATAACCCGTTTTATTTGCTTTTGTCTTTGGGTGAATCAGTTTATTTATGCTCAGTGCAAACTTGTAAAATTTTCCACAAATTTAACTTTTTCTAGACGTATATTTTCTTGCTTCAGAGTAGGATTTTTTATTTACTCCGACCACGGTCGTAGAAGAACAGGTCTGGACACTCGCCAGGATATTTGACCCTCTTGTTGTTTGGCTGTAGTTCACCAAGTTACCGAGAATATTGTGTTTTATTGGCGCTTCAGTTAGGGTGGTCGGACTCAAACTCCGGCCACTTTTTTCCATTGTTAAATTAATTGCTGGAGCCTTTCCTTAAATTTGTGAGCGAAGGAAGCATTTCATAAATGTATAAAAAATACGTTTTGGTAAATTTTTAATCTTAGCTGAAAGGAAGTGGGTGGAATTTGAGAACGACTGCCTTAACTGAAGCGCCAATAAAACACAATATTCTCGGCAACTTGGTGAACTGCAGCCAAACAACAAAGGGGTCAAGTTTCCAGGCGAGTGTCCAGACCTGTTCCTCTACGGCCGTGACTCCTACCAAGCTATCGATAGGCGGGGGAACGTTTTCGCAGAAAGGTAACGGTTATGACAACGAGGAGGAAAGAGCAGTGCAAACTAAGGAAAGGAACGATTTTTCCAATAATTGGGAATAAAACGGAAGATAATTTTATCACCTTCGACGGGATTTGATATTGTATGTGAATTTAATCATCCAAATATGATGAATACTGTAACTGAATTCACTGCGATGGTCTTGAGAAGCCTCAAGAAAGGAAATATCAAATTATTTATGATATAAGAATATTCCGTCGACAGGTAAGAAGAATTGCAATATTTTTTCCGGAGGACTGCGACGACGCTGGCTGAATTGCAGTTCAGAAGGCTGAGTTGTCGTCCAGATTGGATTCCACGACGCCCGGGGAAGAGATTTCTATATCCAGAGCGGAATCGTCGTCTCGAGGGTTCCGAGGATACGTCTGGAGTGGAGGTCGTCGTCCAGCTACTCTTACCTTGCTGTTCCTGGTCACCTTCCAGATCCCGTTACCCACGTCGGTAAATGCTTGTTAGTAAGAAAACTACCAGTAAGGTGAACTGCACAGACTTCAAAGAGGTGTACACCACGGCAACTCAAGTTAAAAATTCTGCTCACCGATATCGAGTATTTAATTATTAGTGCAACAAAACCCATAGTAAAACTCTGAATATCTGAAGAGTCCATCATTGGTATATGCAATATGTCATAAGGAAATTTATGATAAATACCGTATGAGTTGCAGTGTTGTATCCCTCGTCTATCGGTAGTTTGATACGTTGTATAGTCAAATCACTCACCCAATTATCATGATACTAGGTTGCACAATATTGTTTTAATTTCATTTGCACACCTTAACATCAAGTTAATTTTAGAGTTAATTTGTGGAAGCTAAATTTCTATCAGCATATCTACTGCATCACACTCTTTACCAGCTCAATAAACTGTAACTTCTACAATTCAAATTTGTTCCTTTAACCCACAGGTATAGTTTACTTGGTTGATGGTGCCGGTCCTTTACACAATACATTACATACAAAAGAACCCCTTAAGAAATGTGTGCTTGTTTATACAGACGTCACAGTGGTTACCACAAAAGCATTTTGTTGAAACCACTAAGGTATTGTGGCCACCATAAAATTATTAATGTTTACTACAAAATAATTTTGCAGGGAAGACTTCCTACAAAATGTTTCTTTAAGTGCGGTCCCGACATAAACAGGCTTACGAGTGGCGGACAAGCTACAAGCTTTTGCCTCCCATATGCTTCCCTTATTATCATTGTTATTATTCCACCCATTTGATACAAGGAGGCAGGGCCATAGAGAAAAACCGAGTTTATACCTACTTTGGCAGAACTTCATTGGAGGCGTGCATACAGAGTATTCTTTAATGAACGAAGTAAGGTCATCAAAAGATAATTTTTAAGTGTGCAAATATAAACGCCGCATATTCTCTAAGAATTCCCCCAGCTCTCACACGTAAAAAAAATAGACATGATTTTCCCCAGAAGTTAAACAAACCAACAAATAGGTGCCCTGCACTCACCTCGGCGGGGAAGAACCAGAAGAAAGTGTTGAAGCCCATGGTCTTGTCGACAGTGAAGAAGCCGGAGTAGCTGGGTATATCTTCAGGGAAAGCATCTCCTTGAACTCTAGAGAGGTTCTGTGCCTCTTCAAACTTACCAGCCTCCAGGTACTCTGTGAGGATGAGTTGTCCTTGTGCTTGTGCTTGTGTGTGTATGACAGGTTCTTGTATTGGCGAGGTTCTCAGTAGATAGTTGCGAGGAGGTCGTACACAGAGGACTGGCACTGCCAGCAGTAACAAGTACACAGTCTTGACAGCCATCTTTCTTCTGTGATAACACAACACCACAAACTGACGAGACTCGCCTATAAGTAGGCCGCAGGAAGCACTTGAGAACACTTGACGGACGACAGGCCACCCGCGTATCTTAAGTTGCGACACATTTTGTTTCATCATGTCGTTTATTGTAAATGCTAGGTTTCGACATCTCCTCGATTTCAAAAATGTTATCCCTAAGTGTATTCACATATACATTCGAATTTTTAAACGTAGCGAATTTGTCTTTAAATAAATACATTACATCAAAGAAGAGCTGTAATATATTTTTAAAAAATTTAACTCCTAATCGTCTATGACTTATTCAGTAAGAATTCGTGACAACTATGCTGTAATACTTTTTTTAATGTTACAAACAATTCTTAATAAGCTAACGCAAATCGTCCATGTGTGTAGTTTTAACACGAGGAAAATTGTCTCGTTTTATTCAAGTTTTCTGGTAATATCTTAGGATTGCAAGATATTGTCTGGTGATAATTGCATCTAAACCCACACATCTCATGGTTATATAATAGATTACCGTCACCGTACACATTACAAAAATTCTATCTTTGTCGAAAGTGTGATCAACGGATTCTTGTGAGAAAAGTTATATTGAGAAATAAGGTTTAATTGCTATTTTCCCTTCCATTAAAGCAATTCACAAATAATTTCGTTAGCAACTCATTTACAAATATATTTTTAATGTAAAAATGTATTTTACTGTGCACCTTGATGTAAGACGGTATTTTAAGCAGTCTTAACGCAGACACGTATCGTAGAACAATTATATTATGTTTTGTCTGAAGATAATTTTCACTTCGTTATAAAATAAGACAACATTTGGCCGATATAACACGGTTTTAATGCGTTATTCACGTATGTTAAATTGTGTTAAGTGTTTCTTCAGATTCAAATATATTCTGCAGCTGTCGTAGTGTGTTGGAATGACACCGAATAACTTGTTTCGAGTTGAATTAAGTAATGATTTTTTCAAGTATCCTTTTATTTTTATAATATTTTTCATTTATATTGTGACATCTCACTATCTCTTTCATGCCACAGATTTTATTTTAATTATTTTATTTGCCCGACACCCAAGCCTAATATGGTTTTACTGTAACATATTTTATTTTAACTGGAATTTAGTATGTTCGGCTTAAATTCATGCACCAAATTTGTCAACCAGCCAAGTGTTTGTCTCCATTAATACTTTCTCTTAGACAGGAAACACTGTGTGTATTTAGTTTTTTGGTTTGTTTTGTTTTTCAAAAAGGTTCTAAGAAAAGCTGTAGCCTAAATGGACGGGTGGTACTTGGACAAGATTTTTTCTCCGTGAAGTCTGCAAGTAACTTCTGTACGCCACAGATAAGCGTCCTGGAGCTTTATTTCCAAGAAGGAAATATTTTTTATCTATAACGAAGGCAGTAAAAAGTCGTTTAATGGTATATAGAAAGCCTGTATTAATCATCATGGAGTCATCATATATCACCGCTAGTCAAATTGCCATCATCCCACTGCATCTTATAATATCCCATTAAGTCTGCTGGACTTCATATCTTACACCCACCAATCGACCCATACTCACCGCTGAACTTTTGCCGAAAATATGAATAATGAACACTAAGTTTAAATGAATTTGATTTTACGTTAACTTGGCTGGTTATTTTTTTTTTATCCTAGTTACTATTGCTTATGTTTCAACTCTTATTTTTTTTCTCAAACAAACATTGAGTAATTATATATTAAAAGTCATAGCAAACTATTTTGACATAGATTTTTATTTTATTTTACGATGTGTTCAGGCGCCCAATACTCTCATATATTAACCTATTTTGTTTGTTGCTGGTGCCAGCAGACTTGTACTTATATAGTATAATTTTACCTATACATGTATTTTGGAACACACACGTCGGGTACATGTTATCCACAGCATTGATAACGTATGTGTACCGGCTTTATTATCTACGTGGTGCCTGTAAGAAAACAGACGAACTACAATATACACAAGCTTCGGATGTTCCAGCCTTAACGTTCATTTCATATGCCATATTAAACCCGGAGTAAATGAAGAGTGCATCAGTGTTTTTCATTGGTCTGTACCACTTATACAGTACAAAATTTAAGAGTTATGTGACCAGTGTAGCCAGACCAATGGTTTCCCCAACAATGTGTTGTGATGTTTTAAAAGTTTCCACAGAGGTAAAAATTTACTCTGGCTTTGTATTTCTTGCGTACTGGATGTAAAATGCCATAAATTTTAATAAGGTTTTAGTTAATAAATTTGCAATGTAGCCTTAACTCAAAGTGGATGGAAAACAGGAAAATGTTAAAAGAATACACGCTGCCTGGTAAGTGCCCTATGTGGTTAATTGTTGGAAGTAATGTGTCCGTAAAACAAAATTAGTAGTTGCATTTATGAGAAGTGTGCTAGAATTTGAGTAGATAATTATGGGTAATATTATGTAACTGAATAAATTGTATTTAATTAAATACTTATATGAAATCAGTTATTTTTAATAGTTATATTACATAATGAAACATGCAAAAAACTATTTTTAGGATATAAAGATAATGCTCGTAAAACAGCGTAGAAGGTAGAACATGAATTTCGTGATTTGCCGTTAGTTAGGGGTGACTTTGGGCACTGTGGGGTTACTTTGAACACTTTACACGAATTGTATTTCCATTGCGTGTCAAATGTAAGTATTAGTGTACTTTCATGTGGATATGCATTATTTTGAATGTATCGCAAGTAATTACAGATGTGCCGTTACCCTACACTGCAGAGCTAAAATACTTTGTGAGTAGTTAAACTACTGTGTTTATGCTATAAAACATGCTATTGGCAGGTCTTCCAAACACGATATTTGCCGTACCAGCTATGTCAACGCAGGACTCTTGGTAATTATTGTTTTGGTTTGTTCAGCAGTAAGACAAAAAAACCAAATATTTTAAACATCACCAATAGTTATAACAAGTTAAGTCGTGAAAAGAAAATGAGTGCAGCAGAATTAATACAGTGAAAAAGATAAGTTATTATTTGGTAAGGAAGGTTTCATATTATAATCATGAAACCATTTGAAATTAAAGTTAAGCAATAATATCTTGCAAATATAACCAAATATCAAAAATTGTATCATTACTAATGTGAATTCAATGTAGAAATACCTCATCGTACAATCTTGTTAAGGCGTATATTTTGTATTTATTCGCAAGATGAACAGACGTTCGTGTGCTGAATTCTACCTTGATAGTACACTTACGCGCCTACTTCTCGAGGAAAAAACGATTCGCAAGTAAATAATACATTATTGACTGTCTTATTGAATGCTTAGTAATTTTTTGGTTTAATGTAGGCTATAATGATCTGGCTATCAACGGTATCTAAAGACTTGCCTGGCATTTAAGATCACTGAAAATTACTAAAAATAATATTTTGTGAAATTGTTGAAGTTTTTATTTAAATTTCTAATCTTCTTATGGAGCATTGTGTTCCTTGTAGCAATGCACGTGTAACGACGTAATGACATATGTTCCTAGTTGAAACAGTTTATTCTGTATAAAGTTAGGAATTTTATGACAGCAATTTGTGTTCAAGATTGATTTCAGATACTACTTTATAAACTATAGAAGTAAAAGCTAAACATATATTCGGCTGGATTTATTTTCTTGGACGTACTCCATTGCGAAATAATTGACTGTAAAAAGAAAACAAAAAATAAGACAAGAAAACATAAATAAGCAGAGTATGCTTTAGTCAAAAGGATACATACACAACATGAAATTCGAAAACTGGAATCGGGTCAGATAAACAAGGAACAAACAGAAAATAAAAGAAATTACAAAAATAAAAAAAAAATAAAATAAATCTAAGTTGATGAGACGAAACAAAAACGCAGTAGATATCAGACACTAACAGAAATACAGCAAACGACACTAACGATGAGACGAAACAAAACACAGTAGTTTTCCAGACAGTCAGTGTTACGACGTTTCGGGAACTGGAATCTGTTCCCGTCATCAGGTAGACACACAGGGTTCAGGAACACGAGTGCGACTGATGAGGAGACTGTCGTTTCCTCATGTGCCATCCGAGGCCGTGCTGTCGCGAGACCGAAAGCCGAAGCTTCCATAACTCGCTGGGTGTTTGTAAAATCAAATGCATCCCGACAGTCTAGTTTCAAATCATTTGAACGACTGCGGGGTGCGTGTAACTGTTTTAGCTGGGCTCCGGACCCGTATTTAAGGCTGGAGGGGGGTTGTTGCCATTAATAATATTACGTGTTTGTGTTAAGCGGCTCTCCAGCTAGGCTGGAGTGATGTAGTGTCGTATTGTCTGTATAGTGAGGTGAGTGTTGTCAGCAAGTGGCTAGCTAAACTCGTGGAGTAGTAGTGCGTGAGTCCCTACGACCATGAGAGCCGCTCCAATCAATCCCAGTAGGTTACAGGCAGGCCACGTATAGCCTGCTAACTAAGGATCAGGCCTGACACTGCCGTGGTTATTTCATCGTGTATTCGTTTGTGACAAAGAGAAGAGAAAACCCTTAACATTTGTTAATGAGCGCTGAACTGTGAGATATACATCGTCTCGACCAGAAACAGAAAACTATCAGGTCGATGTGTCGTTAACATGTTCCCTTAATATACACAATGTCCCAATAATACATTTTTTATAAAATTTAATGATATATCTTTAACATATTTTTTGACAGATCAAATTACCTACTAGGAATGTGAGCAGCTTGAAAAGCTTAGTCAATAAAATAAGAAATAGAAAAAAAAATTCCTTTTGGAAAGGAACTAATTATGTTAAATCACAAATAGTAGGCCTACTTCTAAGATTAAGCAAAATATATCTAATTACTATCTAGACAGTGGTGTGTCGTGTCGCTGCAGAGTAACGTAGGTGTTTTTTTTTATTTTGTAATTTTTTATAAATTTTTAATTTTTTTAAATCTGCTTTTTTTTTTTAAATATTATAACGTACATGTATGTACAGTGCCCCTCTCCTTCCTGTATATGGACTGGTGTGCATGCCCTTGGCCTGGTTCGCGAGCGAGGCTGGGGCCGACCCTACACAGCCAGCCCCTGACAGAGCTCCTCATGTGTTTGTGTTACGTGTAGACGGTGCGGTGTGTGGCTTGAATGTGCACTGAGTGACTGGGGACTGGGATGAACAATTTTGTTTAGCAGCCCTCGCGCCCCGACCGGCCGGCCAATCAGCGCCCAGCAGCTGCGCCCCGATTGGCCGGCCATGCCATTGCACTACTGGCTTTCGTGGCTGGTGTAACAGAAATCGTAGTTTTTTTTTTCTGTGTTCTGCGGGGTTATAATTTCCTAAAATATTTATATTTGGATTGTCATGATGCATTAAAGTGTCGTAGAAGTTATTATTCTTTCCCCGGAAGATATCCGCGATGTATGTAGTTCTGAGCAACCAATATATAGTTTCATTGGACGTGTATCTGGCTTGGTCTGAAATTATTCTAAGGTATTTGGTTTGTATTGATTGAACTTTTAATAAATTACTGTTAGAGGCGTGGGCCCACACTTCACATCCATATAGCAGCGCCAGGAGGATAACTTGTTTGTATACAAGTAATTTTTTGTTTCTCGGGAAGTTGGTGCTTTAATTAAATAGTGGGTATAGTTCTCTTAACTTACCTATCTTTGCTCCGCAGTATTTGTATTGTGTGGACTCCAGGTTAAAAATTTCAATCTAGTGTTATTCCTAGGTATTTAGCCGTTTTTGGTAGGGAAATTAATTCAAGTAATCAAAATTAATTAATTATTTGGGGGACGGAGGCTGGTTTAACCTTTGTATGCTACGGGATTAATTTAAAAACCTACCGTTGGAGTTTTGACTTTATATTTATACGAGAATTTACAGGTGGGTTGGTAGTGAAAATAATTGAATTAATAATTTTACTAAACTTTAAGTTTATTAATTTGGGAGGATGGTGGCTTGGCTGTGAGAGGTTAGGCGCGAAAGGTGCCGTCACCACTGTTGTAAACTCGTTATTTTACTAATATGTTTTAGTCATGTTTTATAGTGGTTGGGTGGCTGTAGTCAGAGGTAGGCACTTTATACTGGAACTAGTTATGTGGTTAAGTTAATGGTGAGGGTTACTGTTGAATGAAATATGTTAATATAATTAGGGTTTCTTTACTCTACATAGTTTAGTTACAGAATACTACACGGTTGTACTACATAATTTAGATAGGAGGGGAGCGGCTGTTTAAATATTTATGTTGTTCTACTCTATGATGGGTGACCCTTTGGACACTTTAGACCTCACCGTTAGCATGATGCCGGAGGCTGATGATTGTGTCGGCTGTCGACGGACGGCGGCACGTCGTGGGTCTCGACCCAGGACCATCCTGGCGAGCTGGTGACGGCTGGAAGACTTGAAGGAGACAGACAACGATTCCCCCGATACGTTGCATTATATTGTCACACTTCAGTGCAGGTGGGGAGAATCGCAGAGGCCTTGTCTTGTGCAACCACTGACCTGACTGAACTGCCGTCGTCGCTAGCCCGTCCTCCAGGCGAGGCTCTTGGTAATCGTAACAGGATGTGTTGGTAAAAAATCTTTAGTTTGGTTGTGTGCGTTTTTTAGTGATAATTGATGTGTTATATTTGGCTGGGTTTATTTTAATTCGCCATTTAGTATACCACTGTTCTAGGGTTATTAGTTGTCTTTGCATCGCTGTTAAGGCGTATCTTAAGGCTGTCTGGCTCGACAAGGGCATTGTGTCAAACTAGTTAAATATTTGTATATTTTCTTGGATGGTCGTTAGACACCTCTTCCACTGTGAGTCCAGTGGCAAGCAAGGGGACACATGATACGTGCGAAGATTGTGCTGATAACCCGTTCCTTCCTCGAACTGTGAAGTGAAGGCGTAGTGCCGACAGTCTCGCCAACAAACGCAGAATTCTAGTATATATGAAGAGAGTGAATGTGCGAGTGAATAAGTTATTTAGTAAACTATTATATTCAAGGACCTAAGCTAATGCAGCAAGCA
>PNEQ01001930.1:18239-44961 GCA_003012365.1 Medauroidea extradentata | reverse complement strand
AGTAATTGTGTGCATAACTAATTGTGTTGTGAGAGTTCTAGTTGATTACTGTTTTGTGTATTTCGTAGCTTTGTGAGCTATTAAATCCAGTACTTAATTTAACTCTTTTATTTGTAATTATAAGACCTCTATCCCAAAGAACTCATGGGAATTGCCCACATATAAAGTTTGTGCTCTCAAACTTGTAACAATATGTTAAAATGACTAACATTTATAAATACAAACAGGGTCTTAACAAAAAAGAAGTAGTTAATTCACCTTGCTAAATAGTACATATGTATATAATGAATATAACGTGGTTCTGAGGAGTGGTTCCTTAGCTATCTCGTGTGATCAAAATACAGTATGTTCAAACAACCTCCATTTTGAAAATATGGTATGAACAAAAACATATACCAGTCCAATCAAATTAATAGTACTATACGTGTACCAAGTTTGATGAAATTCATAAAAATATTTCCTTAGATATGTCATATTACGTTAAAAATAGAAAAATGTCTGCTGTTTTGAAAATATGAATACAGAAATACAGTAATGAGAAAACCAAAACTCCAGTCAACTTACTACGTAGTATATGTGACAGAAAAATTAATGAAATTCTGAAAACATTTCCTGAAATATGTCATACTATGCTCTGACATAAAAATTACCCCACCATTATGAAAATTTAAACATTGGATGAAAGAAACACGTAAGAATCAAGTCAGCTTAGTACGTAGTAAATGTGTACAAAGTTTGATGAAATTCAGAAATATATTTCCTCAAATTCATTATATTATGTGAAAATATAAAAATGATCAAAATTATAAAAAATATAAACATAGGGCAAATGAAATACATAAAAAGTCAAGTCAGCTTACAATGTAGGCTATGTAGTATGTGTGTACAAAGTTTAATACAATTTGCAAAAATATTTCCTCACACAGGTCACACATTATCCTAATGTAGAAAAATGGTTTTGAAAATTCAAACATAGGATGAACGCATTACACCAAATTCAAGTCAACTTAACCAAGCAACATATGTGTTCCAAGAATAATGAACTTAGGAAACTATGTTTCCTTATGTATGTCATACTATGCTAAAAATATATATATTACCACCATTATGAGCATATGAACACAGCATTCAAGTGATTAATTTACTTTTACGGTCGTCTGTAGTAAATCGCTATACAAAAATTCAAATTCAAAGCAGTAGAAGCATTGCATTTTCACAACAAAAAACCTAAGTCTAAACCCGCCAACAATAATGTTTAACTGTAATATTTTTATCCCGTACTATCACCAAATAGTTTTCTTTGTACTATATTTCAAGCATATTTTCTTGATTTCTGGATATACAACTGTGATGGAAATGTTTGTTTGCCACTCTGTTTAGTGGTAAACAAATCAGTGTTGCCAATAACTGGTGGGTAAATATGGCTGATACATAAGTTGAGAATGGAATAATTTGTGCAGCTTTTATGCAATACTGTATTCAGAGTGCATAAATTATGCAAATGCATCAGAAAATTTCCTAGTGAGGTTGTAACCTCAAAACCCAAAATGTTATTCAGAAAATGAACAAAACAAAAATAATACTGATTGCATGCTTCCGTGGCCGTTGTTTGCACAAACTAAGGTTTCTAGGTTAAAGCCTAGTACATGAAAACAAAAGCACTGTTACTAAAATAAATATCGGCCTACGAAACATAACCTTACTTATCCTGACCATTAGAAGCAATATTAACTGCCACAAATTGCTGCGACACTCAAGAAATTATTTCTGTTGTGATTGAGTTTGTTCATTATTATAAATGGCAGAAGTACAAATTAAAATTTAAAACACAGAACTGGTCACATAACAATAAAAATTCAAATACAATGTTTTACATAACCTTTACTTTACTTGTGTTTCCCTATTAGTACTTAACGGCATGATTTTTACCATTATAAATTATAAAGAAATAATTCTCATGAACTGCAATGTACTTTGAGTTTGAATCGTAATGTTCAAACTGACAACTTTGCTAATTGAGATCTAAGAAAACAGAAATTTAGTATTGAAAAAATTTTTGAAATTTCAGAAAAAAAATTTTTGTAGACTTTGTAAAAAATCAGTATTCTTTTTCAACTATGCAAAATAACGCCTCCTTTGTACACTAAAATTTTAAAACAATAGTAATTGTGGCTTCAAAGTTTACACGCTTTACTTTTTTTCTATTAAAAAAAGGCAATGTTACCATGATATTAAGACAAATGTCAAAAAATTCAGCATTAACAAACATAGCTATTTACTCATTTGTCTATCTCACATACTGACACTCATTCTATAGAGGTCATTGGTACTTGAAAATTCAAAACAATCAGAACTTAAGACCATGTTTTTGAATGTAGTAGCCCAATTATAAAATCATGGACACTCGTGATATACGGTAAAATTACAAATAAGTTACAAGACATGAAGTACAGACTTGTTAAATTTTATTTTGGCTTCCGTTTCCTGTATCTAATAATGTAAATAAATTTTATGTGGTTTACTTTTACTACATTTCTACACTTCCTAAATTAATCACTCACAACAAGAGAAAATCTTTAAAATACTGTACAGTATATTGCAGGGGATTAACTACAACCTGCTGTTATAATCATGTCACCACTTTAAATTCTGTACGACAGAAACACAGCAACTTTTTTGACGAAAAATTTCCAGTTTGAATTTTAACAGAATTTCATAAAATACAGAGTATATAGAATATGCAGAATGTTGCAACACAATATTAGCACATTTATATGCAATATAATGAAACTACGCCAAACCAAATAGTGTTTGCTAACAGAAGCAATCCTTACCCAATTGTAATTACTACACAAATTTAAATAATTTTTGTATTTTTAATTAATGCCAAATTCTATGCATACTTTAATGCATAGTTTCGGAAATATTGCGAACATTAAAAATCCCCAACAAAGACTGGTACCTACACACACTGCTATGTACTGTACGTAAGTATAAAATGTATAACAGCGATAAAAATTCCTCTTAAATGCTAACTACTGCTTATCTACATACCATACTAACAATTTCTATAGCAATGTACTGTTGCTCCTCAGAAAAATAAATAAACAAACAAACCATACAAGCATTTTAGAAATTACTTTAAGTGAATGTGCTTAGCTTCAGTAAATGAAGCCACCTGATTATCCGCGATTACAAGTAATTTTTTCTTCTTTCAACTTCCAATTTTCTGTAAAAAAAAATGAATTGTTAAATGCTTGGCATTGTCAAAAGATGCGTACCTCTTTCAGGTATGTTTCAACAAAATCACTATGAAGATTGAGACACACTTACCAGTACACCAGCTTTCCAATAACCTCTGCAAAGAAAGTTGCCGCCTGGTTTGAACACTGTACATAGTTGGGGGAGAAGGGGGTAAACACTAGTGGTGTGTTCAGAAGATTCGCTTGCTTACACTTCACGAGCACTACATGAGGAAATGAAACTACAATCATAACATTTGATGCACCTCGTACGTGTACCAGATCCAACACGTTTAAACAAACAAGGTTCAATAGGAAGGAAGCAACTTTCTTTGCCGAGGGTGCTGGAAAGTTGGTGCATCGAAACAAGTGTCTCAATCTGCGTGGTGATTATGTTGAAAAGTAGCTGAAAAGACGTACATATCTTCTGACAGCAAAAGCATACAGTTCATTCCAATTTCTTACAGCACATTGGAGGTTGAAAAAAAAATAACCCCCCTCATTGCAAAGCGGAAATTTCAATTAAGAGACAAATCAAAGTTCCTCTACTTTCTGACCCCATTTTTTCCCTCACTTCATTGTAAAAACATGTAAGCACACATGCATGCATGTTTTAGCCCCTGATTAAATTACATAAAATAAACCACAAAATATTGAACAAATAAAAAATTAACTCTCCATACTAATCAGTTCATCTGAGATTATATTACGCAGATAAAATAGATACATAAATCTATAACATAATCAATATTAATGATCCTGAAAAAGACAAAACACCAACTAATTTGAACAAAAAACATAACATAATAAATATAAATGTTCTTATTTAACTTTCTGGTGTTTGTGACGAGGTTTTTCATTTAACTTTTCAAGTTTCTTCTGCCGACAATTTGATTTACCTTCATTCTGAGGTGCTTACAAAAACCTTAATATACTCTATAAAGTAACGTAGTCTACCGGCCATCAAGAGCTCTACATTTTTCTTTTTGGCGGCAGTGACTTTGATGCATCATTTTTATTAATTAATCTTGCATTCACATGAGTAAAATTATAAACTTTAATAATAAAACTTTAGTTTTATGTGCTAACATTACTATTATTTAAGTAACAAAATACACAAAATAATTGTGTACACTTCGCATACTAAATTCAGAAGGGAGGGGGGGGAGGGAGCATTTGTCAAAACCAAACAAATCAGAAGGCTGGAAACTTAGGTTGTAATTTCTTTCGTAGACTACTAAATATGAGCCAAATATTAAAAAAATTGGAACTGGTCAGGTTAACAACAATTTTTTTTTGTTGATTTGACACGGGATGACCCAAAAGTGCCTCGTTAAGAGTTGTTATCACTAAGTCATCATTCTATGAACCTAACCACAAAATTGAGCAAGGATTTCCCATATGTTTTTAATTGGATTACATCTGTGAAGTGATATAAATCATTATTTTACTAAAATAATTTGTAGTTTTTTGTAGCAAACAGTTAAAATCTCACTTTACTTGAAAAAATACAACATTAACACAATTTTGGGGTTTTTAGAGGGTCAAAATAAGTCATCTTTAATTTTAGAAGCTTAAATTTTATGATGCCACTAATTTTTACAAGGTTGTTCTCCAGAACTGTGAAGCCTCGTAACATAAGGACCAGACTGTTTTTGTCGAGACTATGAATGTTGATCAGCAGCAAGTACCAAACACTAAAAACCCTAACCACATCTGTTACATCAAAATCTGCACGACATCTAGGCAATAACAGCATTTGACTCTTAACACAAGGCCAACAGAGTACTGCATTTAAACCATCATCTATTTTTTTTTTTATGAAAATAAACCGTACCTATTATGCATTTGGAACTGTTAATAACTTAAAATACAGTACCTTCCTTAACGAAGCCTGCATTAAAAAATGTACAAACAAAAGAGAGGCAGGTAACTGACTCACTATACATTCAGTAATGTTTCTGTAAACAACCATTAAATTCTTATTCAAATTGTTCTATACCCAAAAATAAATTTAAACAAATTGCTTCACACAAGCTGAAACAAACAAATAATTTCTGCTACCAAAAATTTTAACACTTGACAGAAATTATTAGAATTACTGTATAACAAAAAAAAACAATGTTAGATAAATCTAACCTACATACGATAAAACTAACATGCATGAACACTAGCAAGCTATTACACCATAATGAAAAACGACAGAAATTTACCACTGCAAGAATATGTTCACCACCACCATTACATAAATGTAATAAGACTACTACACACACAAAATTTTTACATGCTTAAGCAGCACAGATACAAACAAGCAAAATACTAAAATACTGTACCGTAAACTATCAAAATTTTTCTAGCAAAATTTTGTGTACACTGATATGAAAAGTAGGTCATTAACTAGTCATAACTCTATCAGGAAAAACAACCGGAACTGAAGAATTTAAAATTGATTGGCCAAGACTTGCCATAATTAGGGAAAGAAAGTGAGAAAAACATCACCTACAACAGAAAAGGACAAATGAAAAGAGGGATTACATCCCAAGAATTCATTAAAAAGAGGAAAGATATAAGATTTTATGTGAATGGATTAACTTAATTACAAGGTGGTGAGGTCGTTAAGAGCAGTTCAATGAAAATGACTTAATAGTTAGGTAATTATATATTCAGGATCACTGCTGCTTACAGCTGCTAGGATAAGTAGCACTTTTAACACATTTGTATAAACAATGCATCCATCAATACAAGGATAGGCTTGTGAAAATTACACATTTAAATTAAATAAATGCATTTTGAACAAATTTTAAATAATTAAATAAGGCACACATTGCCTATGAGAATGCAGTAGCATTCTTTGTGTGGGGGAAGTTCAAAAGACATACATGCATTTAAACTGTGTTAAGTCAAAGGTGTTAAAGACTCGATAGGTGTGATCACGGCTAAAAACTAAGAAGACAAATAATACAATTTATTGTTACTTATCAACACAAACAGAGCTCTCTCCTGGTTCAGACAAAGTGTACACTACAACTGAAGCAAGGGTGGTTTAAGCTTGTGAAGCTGCAAAGGACCTGACGTAACAAGTGTCTCTTCAAGTGAACGCCGTACTGGTGGGTTCAGGAGCTAGACTAAAAATGAGGCAACTATCACAGTCGCACACAACAGGTACCATCACCAAACTAAACCTATAAAGATTTGGTGTTTCCTTGTAAAAGTAAGTCATACAGATGGTAAAAATGGAATTTAAGAGTACCTACAGCCAGTACTGCAATTTTTTGGCATGCAACTATTCTTTCCTATGGTTTCATTGGAATAATATAAAATAGTAGGTTTAAAAAAGTATTCAATTCTTTGTAATTTAAATACTACTTCCTAGATCACTACCAATTAAGATAGCTGTTGAGTGAAATTTCTTACTATATTTTCCTGTCGTGACTAACCTATTTTCTTAAATTAGACAGTTTTAAAGAAAACCATTCAAAATTATGCTGCTGTCAAAAAAAAACTATATTAATTGTTGCTAGTGAAAAAAGGATTAACCTAAGTGTATTACACTACAGCTGGTCAGCAAGAGCTATCATGCAGTGAATAATGTACGAACAATGCTCAACTTACACAAAACCGTCAGTAATTGACCATATAGTGTCGAGCCTCACTCTTACGACAAGCCACAGTTTGAGACATTTTTTGTAGTTGTACTGTTGTAATTGCTGATGTACACAATTTTGACCACATAAAAATACAAATTTTTGTTAAAGTGCATTTTTTTTTTCCGTGTAAGTTCATGTTCAACTGTCACTGGTGTAAAACAAACCCATTTTAAAGATGGTATAATGATTTAATTTAATAGGCAGAATTTTTCTGAAGAAACTGATACCTGAGAAGCTCATAATACTGTCTCCGAGTTTGGAAAAATGTTTACAGCAAGAGTCGAGCACCGTACTGTGGGGCATATTGGAGAACTACTTGAACTTTCTGCTGCTGTGCTGTGAAACACCAACACCTACTAAATGTAGTGTTCTCACACGTACCAGATTGGTAAGTGCGACTTAACATCATTGAAATTTCGGCACAAGCATTCATTCAACTATAATTCAATTTGGTTTCATTCATCCAAAGAATTTCATTATTGATACAGGCACCACGGGACCATCGTTGGACATGTGAGCAGAGTTATCTGACGAACTCATGTTGAGTACTGTAAGTTATATTTAGTTTCGCTTAAGTGAGGCAAAGTGAATCTCTGTGAAAATTATAAAGGGAATGTAACAACTTTAAAATTCTATAAAAGGACCACAGTTATGTTACTTGTTTTGTATTTTCAGTAAATAGTACCAACCCTGAACCTAAAATTACTTTTCCGATGACTAGCCCATGGCAGTTCAAGAGAGGTGTGGAGGATAAACACATTTTGAAATATTATAAGTGATAATACAAGAGCATCCATCAAAAATACTTCTTTGATAAGAAATTTGGTGAGGAAAAAATATTTTCCAGTGAAATTTAAAGACAATCACTGGCTTTGTTTAATGCTGTAAGGTACATGTACCCTTTTAAACTGCTACACAATTAAAACATGTTTGTGTTCTCAAAGCAGATTTATTAAAAAAAAAAACTACAATTACGACTAGTCCACACCGCGTCATTTGTGCTACATTTAGCCACAGTATGTAGTTTTATTCACAATGTGCTTGCTGGGCTAATGTTATCTGCTGATGGCTGGACATTTTTTCTGTCGTGCTTTTTGCTCTTTCATTCTGTTCAACGAGCATTCATTACTCCACCTGTTTGTTAAAAAACCAGACAACACTATTTCATATTAATTTTAGTTACTTCACTATTTCACACACTGTAAATGATCACAAATTCTTACACGTATTCATTATTGATCAAATGAAAGTGCATGTCACAGATACTAGACTGGTTAATGCAGTTTTTTTTTTTGCCAATAGATTTAACATGACCAAATGTGTGTGGGCAAGGGTTGGTGACTCACTTCGACCAGCCGGCAGATGATTTGACAAAGGAGACAGAGCTTGTCTTGCCTTGGTGTTGTGCATACTGCCTAACTCATCAGGTACACATCTCAAAACATTTGTAGCAGTCATTTCTGTGATATTACAAAGTTTTAAGCTGAATCAGGTATTCATCCTAAGCGGCATCTAAGTAAGCTGATTGAGTTCTTCTCAATTTTTAACTGCAATGATGAGAAAAATCTGGTAATTTATTATTGAAATATCACCATGTTCATTTGGCTGTGGTAACAATATCAGTGGTTACCGTAAATCACTAAGCCAGTGCTGAAAATGAAGTAAAAAATTATCCTCTTTTGCTTTATAATAGTAACCACACTTGTAAATAATAATAATAATAATAATAATAATAATAATTATTATTATTATTATTATGGGCAGTAATTCCAACACAAACTAGTTTGTTAATTTATATTATAATGACTACAGCATATCAATAGTAATGCTATCAATACAGTGAGGTCTACTGTCCATAGACTTTCCCATACATAACAGAGCATAATCTGCAATTCAATTGGCCACAAACTTTTATTTATTCAATTTATGTGTATTAAAAATGTTAATTAAGGTATACGAACAGTAATTTACGTGTGTTGCGTCTTTAAAGAGATTGGCCTCTCTACCGGGTAAGCAAGTCACGACAATATCTTAGCCACAATTAGTTTTTACATGTGTGTCTACTTATTACTCAACAAGATTAATGAGATGCATTATTACAAAACCACTGCAATTAGAGTATTTGATAAAATACAAAGAGTTAAACCCATGTTACCTTACATGTTACAATATACTTTTTCCAACATTGTTTGTACAAAAACCTATTTTTATTTACCAATGATTTAATGTGGAAATGCTCCTGGCCAAGGTGTTTATTCACAAAATAACACAACAAATTTTGAAAACCACTCTTCAAAATTACTTCCCCAATTTAACTGCTTTTACAAACATGTGCAAGAAAATTTTCCCTACCTTATATTCTTGCATGTATTGTGCTTTATATGCCTGCATATGCCCAAGTAATATTCTACCTGATAGGATATATGTTAGGTATAGGGGAGGTGGGGTCTCTTGGATCATCTAGTCTTTCAGGATGTATCTTTAAAAAAAAATCTTGTGCTTGAACACATCTTGTGCACTACCTCCAAGACCTGGTATAGCATAAGTGAGAAACGTGGGTAAGGTTTATCTCACCAACTAAAAGCTGCATTGAACATCTGTACTCATTATCAACCAATGCTGTTTCCAGCCCGTGGCTGGGTCAGCCTGGTAAAATGCCTCCTTCTTCCTCTGTCCTTCCACCATGCTTCTTCTTATTCTCTTCCAGTCAGCTCCTCTTCTTTTCCCTCCCTCCTTGACCTGTTTCTCCTACCTTTTCCTTGACCTTCCATAGGTTTTCTCTTCCACTGTATAGTAATTTCAGTATTTTCCTCCACATCCTCTCACTACTCATTCTGTTAGCATGCTCATACTACCTTACTAGTACTTCCACTATAATCTCTTGGATTCCCTGGACCTCAACTCTTTCTCGTACCACTTCATTCCTCAACTTGTCTCTTCTTGTGACAGCCATTATACTTCTAGCACACTTTGTGCTCATAGGCTCCATTTTCATTTCTGTTCTGCTCATAATCCACATTTCAATCCTTATGTTACAATGGGCTCAAAGTATGGGTTTACCTGTGAACTATAGGCAGCAGTTCACCAAGTATTGTTACGTTATGATAAGTCTAGTGAGCCAGTAACCAAACTTTCCACAATCATTCAAAACAATAAGTGTAAAAACTGAATGGATATCTTCATTATGGGTGAATATGGATACTGTGGCAAAAGATTTTTCATGCTATATGATTACACACGTCATTTTAGTCACTATAGATTAACTGTACTATTTACATTATTTTGAAACACAATTCTGGCAGCATTATTGGTAGTACAGCTAGTATTGTGAATTTAGGCTTGCATAATTAAATACTGTTTCCTTATTTTAAAAAGTCTTAACTCCAAGAGAGTAGTATTTCCCCAAGGCATAGTTTTATTTCTTGGGTGAAGGCTACGAAAACAACAATATAACAAAAAAGAAATTATGTCATTGGCTGTAACAATGGTTTATGACGACTTCCGTCGATCACAGTTTCTGAAAAGCTCAAAGCTAAGGCACTTTCTATAAATTTCCAATAGTGCAGTTCAACATAAGACTAGACAATTCAGAATGGTTTTCTGACTGCTACATCAATAAATGTAGCCCTGCAAGCAGTGATACACAGTAGAATAGAAAGATACAATTGTGATAATAAGAGACCAGGTCAGAAGGTTTGAAGTGAACAAGAATTAGCCATCAAGTCAATGTTCTTTCGCCGCCTTTTGCAAACATAAATTTCGCCAAGTAAGAATATGCACCCCTGTTTGTCACATTTTGGAACATCCTTTTTAGTAAATAAAGTGAAAAAAAAATTTATCCTCCTCACCTCTTTTGCTGCAGGATGAAAATTGTAATTATATCAAGATAGTGTAACAAATTTTAAAAATTTACTTTTTGTGAATAGTTTATTTTTGGTTATTTTCAAGCAAGAAAACTATGTACGTGTGTTTACAGGGTCACTTAATTCAGTGTTCGACTAATGTTACATGTCGTAGTTTAACAATATGTTGTACATTCAATATAGTCGAATGTTGCAGACAAGGAGTTAACCACCGCTAAAATTTGATCATTTCATTTATCTTCAATTCTTTGTTAAAAACTGCAGAAATCAGCATGTAACTCGAGTGATATCTGGGATGTGTAGAGCCTCTGTTATGGACATTTGATACCTTCCAGTTCCTTGTTTTATATTCATGTGGAATTCTGGTCAGTTACTAAATGCTATAATGAATAAAATTGTTCACGAAGTATATGGTTTTTGGTCTTGTTTTGTATAATTATCTGCAAAAACTCACAATTTTGACATATTCTTTTAGTTATTACAAGAAAAACTAAGTTACATTCATGAAACTTTATAAGTAAAATTTCTGCATCATTCACTAATTGAAGACGTGTATGATTTCTACACATAAAGTTTTTTTACCATTTACAATTTACCATTTTACAAGAACGAAAATTCATTAATAATGTAGTAAAATATTTGTGAATTTAACTGCATTAAATTTTTGTTTACTGAATTTGCCAACTATTATATCTTTAAACTTTGGAAAGTAGCATTTTGTTATCACCAAAGTTTCAGTTCAATAAGTAATTTAATTTTCTTCTAAGCCAAAGAAAGACCCAATCATTTTTCAAGCAATTTACTGACATATTATATTTTGCTGAACAGTAAAGAGAGACTGATTTGTGTTATGAATTTTGCAAAAATACATCTGACCAGTAAGCTGGTAAACCTTAACATAAACCTATTCTCTATCATATTTGATGAATGGGTGATTAGAAGCAATTGTCTAGTAACTACAATAAACACAATTTACATTGACATCAAGCAACAGAACGTAAAAAATATTTTTATATCACCTGAATTACTTAGAGGCAGCTGCATACCTAATCATATCAAAGCACAGCACTACCAAATCCTATGACTTCAAAGGCAATGGTTACAGTGCATAATGCAAACAAGGTTTCCTCCTGTGGGTGGTGAGTGAAGAGATTTTGGTCAACACTTGTCTAGACCTTCCGTGCTGGTGTGGGGTGACATATTGTGAGTATGAAGTAGCGCCAGATTGACGAGGGGCGGGGAAAACAAGAGGTACCCAAAAAAACCAGCCAGTCAACGGTGTCATTTAGCACGATTCCCACATGCGAAAATACACGAGACCAACCCCACCGGGAATCGAACCCCCCGAATAGCCTAGGTGTAAGGCGAGTGTTCTAGCTAATGTGCCAACCACAGCCCCTCTTAGGGATGGTGAAGTGGAGTGATTTGGTCAGTAATTAACACCGAAATCTTGAGCACTGGTACATATATAACAAATGTGCACCACAACTTTTATGCAAACATTGTAC
This sequence comes from Medauroidea extradentata, assembly GCA_003012365.1. NCBI lineage: Eukaryota > Metazoa > Arthropoda > Insecta > Phasmatodea > Phasmatidae > Medauroidea > Medauroidea extradentata. The sequence goes on along the minus strand of PNEQ01001930.1, from coordinate 32,701 downwards.
ATTTTTTAAACACATTCTTACTCTAAATTAATTATGTAACTAAATGTAGCTGCAAGAAATTAGGTTAGTACCATTTAAGATTCCAATAACAGTCTGTGAAATCAAAACACAAGTGGTTTAAGAAAACCTGGTTTTCTTCGGGACAGTGTTACAGTCCAGCAGGATGCAACATGTAAGTTTGTTTGGGCAACTACCCCATTCAAGTACTCATGTGTTTGTGCACCATCTCTGCTGTAGTAAAATATGCATGATGGCATACTAATAACGTAGTAAGCATGCTCTGAGGGAAGGACAGGGTGGAGACAGAATGCTCACGACCAGTTGCCCACCTCTAGCATCCCTACTCAATCATCCTGAGTAGTTATATAAGTGGCAGTGCAGTGGAATTCCTACTACAGCTAACTAGAGAGAAATTGTTGTTGGAGAACAGTAAGCAGTCATTGCTTAAGGGTAAACTGTTTGACAAGCACATCAGTAAACAGTTAGCAGGAACGATTCAGAAGAATGTTAGGCTAAGGCGCATAGTTTTGAAACAAGTGTCTGGGATGAGAACTATCCTGAGTTATGACAGGTGTACAGTTCCGACGGCTGGGCAATGGGAGCATTCGTATCTGCTTGCAATAAACAGAGTAATCTGTACTGGTGTCAGTTATTCCAGCAAGTAATTCTGTACTCTCAAAACTCAGTCATTGCCATTTCATAAGGAAAATAAATTAGGGTTTAGCAGAGAGATGAGAAGGTTAAGAGATCCCTGGGGGATAAAGCCCACGAGACAAAGGATTTGACACCATTGAGCAATGGTTGGCATAGGAGCACGTCTTGCTGGGTACACAGCAAAAGCCAATCAGATCCAGCTCTTGAATTAATAGTGCAATCTTCATACCTGGTTGCTAAACACAACTCTCTCTCTTTTCTTTCCCTTTCTGCTTCTCTTTTTTTTTTCTCTCTCCTCCAGAAAAACTCCCTACCCATGGCCAGTGAAGCTGCAGTAGATCAACAAGGGGGTAACCTCCATCGCTAATGATAAACCAACGCTTAACATGAGCATTCTAATCGAGGGCAATCTCTGGCAGTGGATCCAGGTTCAAGAGAGGCACAGGGTAATCAGGCCCATAACTGGGAAGAAAAAGTTTGTAAAACATTGGGAAGGGAAAAAACTAGGTGCAACAACAGTAAAATATGGGAAATAGGAGTAGAATACATTTAATTGGGCTAGTAATTAGTGTGAAATCTAGCATACCTAGTGTAAAAACGGAAGGTGTAAAATATTGTTTTAAATGGTGAAAGAGCAATCGCACACAATTTACTTTGTGTATTTACGCTTCAGAACTTTTACCTCAGAATTAGCTTATTACACGTATTTATATTAAAATATGGCAGTGCAATTATTTGTCAGTAACAAGTTTTATTTTCTACAGAAGTGTGTGATAGCTTGCTAGCATTCTTCTGCAGGTTGGACCAAGACAATGACAAAAACACAACGTACGTGCAGACAGGTGGCGAGCAAACGAGCAGGGAGAGCAGAAGCGTGCAAGAGGATTATACAGGTGTCAACACGAACAAGATGTGGATTGTGCACACTATTAGGGCTGATGCAAGCCAGGAAGGTTCTCTATGGTTGTCCACTTCTGCAAACAACCTTTCATTACTACAGTGTCAAGCCAGACGTATATGCACACACACACACACACACATACATAACACCTAATGGATGCAAGTACGTATACTGTTATGGTCAGTACAACTCAGCATTGAAATGGGGGGCAAATAGGCACTTTTCAAGACTGATTAAAATTAGTCCAACTTAATTAAGTGATGCAGTAAACTCATGCGATTATTCATGTTAATTAATGCAGAACAATGCACGTATATTCAGAAAATTAATAATCCAAAAATAGCCCATTTTACAATACAAAAATAAAAAAAATACTAATAATGTATTTTTTGTTTATAATTCAGGTAAACACAGTAACAATCTAAGGCTTTGCCTACAAATACCATATTTACTCATCTATAGCACACCCTTTTCCCAAAATTAATGAAATTACATCTGGGGTGAACAGTAAACACAAGAGAAAGTAATGTTGAAATCTTATCAATCCATTATCGTGCTGTCTCGTTAATCCATCCTTGCACGCAGGAGTCAACATTCTTCTATTAAAAAAACTGTGTGAAACATACAGACTGCCACACTGATATTCTGAAAACCAGTTAATCGGTGCACATGGATAGTCGGGAGTTTACAATACTTTTCACAGTCCATAATAGCACTTAAAAAGGAAATTACAATGTAAATGTCAAGTCATTTTTTATGAATACTCTCTTTGAGAAATTATTAGCATTTACACATTCATGTTTTCTTTAGTGAAATCTCATTACAAATTACAAGAAGGGTACTTGAAATTTTATACTTAATACTGAAAATGTTTTATAGTGAACAATTATTAAATGGAAAACTCCTAGTAGGGATTTTTTTTTTTTTAGTGTAAATAGTTTCACTTTTACTTTTTACTGACTGCAACCCTGAACTTTGCTTACTCAAAATTAGAATTTGTAATAAATCAAAGTTTGTGTGTTACAGGGCACATAATTAGAGCTATTGTAACTTTATGCATTTACAAACAACTTTAAACTACCACAAGATGCATAGAAAACAATATCTCTCGCCTATATTTCAAAACAAAGTACTGCAGATTCCTAATCTATTTAAAATATACACTCTACACAAACTACTGCTTGTCTTTTTTTGTAACGTAGACACTTAACTACATATACTTTAAAAATACACTGCTCTGCTGATTTTTACAGCATCTAAAAAAACTACTTTTTTGACAATGATAAAAATGAATAAACCACATACCTACAGTATTACATGCATAGTAATTCAGCTACAGAAACCAATTTTCAAGAAAATGAATTTTACACAACATTGCTAACATAAAACTGAGCGCAGAAAACATTACACCCCTTTAATACAAACTTTTTGGACCCCTAACTTTGTAGTTTTACATGGCCTAATGACTCATTTGAAATTTTTCTTTGAAATTTAACACATTGAAAAATGAGACATGCTTACTGCCTACAGTATTTATTTTTACTGGTACACCACTTGACAAATACAGTACACTACACTCTATCATGCAATTGAACATTTATTAGCTTACTGCGTACGACTGATGGGAAGAGCCCTGCCAGTAATGCGGCCAGGTAGAGGTGTGGTGACGTCACTAGGGGCAGGGAGGCAATTGACTAGACTCTACGAATACTATGTTGTTTCCTAGCACCGCTAAATAGAGATTTATGGAAGCTGGAATTTCAGGACTGTTTCAACTTTCAACTCGCGAACATAAAAGCAACGTAACATATTTTTAATTACACATCCATAGAAACCATTCACAATATGGTAGTGTATATCCCCGCCAAGTATGCTTTTTTTTTATAAAAGAAACCTGGTTTAGATAATGAACTGTTAGTATCAGTTGCATTTCGTACTTGCTTAATCTTGCTTTTTCGTTTTGCCGTTGCTTGGCTTACACCTACGAAAAAATGGCATGACATGTTGCTTGACTCAAAGGAAATGCTAAGCTACCTTCTTTGGTTCTTTACCACACTTCTCAATAATCTTACTTATGATTTCACATCCTTCATTGTGTAGCACCTTTCTCTTTTTAGTTTTGTTAGAAGACATTGATGAAATAAAGATTACTGTTTACAGTTTCCAATTGATCAAAGTTACCCATAGACACTAGCACCTTTAATTACATTACAATTGAAAAAATGTATATACAGATGAACTAGCTTATACAAACATTTACATTCGAGTGTGATATGAACGCACTGCACGTTTCGAATCAACCTCAATGTGAGGACAGATGTTTGCCGGATGACTTTACACTGCTCAGCTGCCCCCCCATTTTCAAGGACGGAACCAGACTGCCATCACCCCTACCACACCTTACCAGTGTCTAGGTCTCTTCCCATCATTCATGAACAGTACCTCAATGGAAATAAGGTATTTTAATGAGATATCTATTAATAAACCTCTACCGTATTAAAAAAGTAATTTAAGAAAAATAATTTAAGCTAACATAATGATAATCATAGAAAAACTAAGCTGATTAAAATAAAGTTTGCTTTAGTTGCTTAATGTAAGTACAGATACTAGTAATAGATTTTCTTACAGTATAACTAAGCTATTAAGTTCCCATTTATTTTTAAGTAGCCAAATCAAAATTAAAGCCTGCATTTGTATTGGCATCTATGTTACAGTTTTTAATCTGTGTTCGTTACCTACCATATTACTGAAAATAATAACTTCCATTAAAAAATTTAAAACTCATGGCCAAAAATATCTAAACTTTACTAGTATCTTTCTCTTCCAAACAACTCTGTTCAGTAACACACTCAAACTTTTCTTATTAAAGTAAGTGAACCGTTTATAAATATTTATTTTACCTGACTGCATTTCCTACATGGCATTCATTAGCTTTAGTCTGTATACACAGGCACACCTACAAAATTTCTCTGATATAGGACAAGAACAACAGGAAGACTGTCTTTATAAGACAATGGCAGATCTTCTAAAAAAGGCAGCTATCCACCAATGACTATGTAAAACAGAGTGCTCGGAGAATCATTCAACGTCCATGAAGAGGACCTGGGATGGCAAGAACAAGAATGTTTAACGAAAATAATGGAAACACAAAGAACACTATAAAATAGTATCAGCTAAAGGGGCTGGTAAACCTACGACCCTTATTACGCACAGCACCAATGACCAGCAACACGTTCACGCACCTGCTGTCAGAGGGCAACATGCAAATTTGTCATCACCAGTTACATCCACACGATACAAAAGTATACCAATTTCCATAAAAGAAACTTGCATGCTGTGGGAGACTGCGACAGCTTTTCAGGATGCTGACTACAACAACTTAACAAGGCTACATAGGGGTTAAAATTCACAGTAACAGCACACTACATTTATGCTCATCCCGACAAGCAAAACACCAAGGTTATTATAAAAGGCCTTGATGAGCATACAGTTGACGATGACACTCTGGATGAGCTGAAAGCTCTCAGGATCAAAGCCAGTGATGTTAGTTAATTGTTGATGCAAGCACCCAGATAGTACAGTGACATACAGCGGCGCCAGCCCATTTTTGTGTCATGGCAAGACACCACAAATCCAAAACCATCACACTGCTGGCAGTACACTGGGCCAAAGTCAGGGTCAAGAAATACAGGTCTCTGCTTCAGGATGTGTTGCAGGGCTAAGAAATGTGGTGAATACAGGCACACACATCCTAGACGCAGTCAGCTAAATGCATTTGCTGTGCTGGCGATCACATGACGGCAGACTGTCAAGTCCATGACATAGCATACAAGATATGCAGCAAAACTGGCAACACAGGCAGGTCAACATAACAGCATAGAAACAGTGCACAGACTTACTACATAACGAAGACAGGCATCGCAGTACAAAAGTTTTTAATAAAATTTATTTTTTGCTTACATCAGCATTTAAATTAATACATTCCACAGATTTTTCATATCCCTTTAAATAATAGCGGCTGCAGGTCGTTAATTTATAGCTGAGTAAGCATAATTTCAGTGAGGCATACTTTACTTTGTCCCCCTCCCCCTGCCATCCAATACTTTTCTCTACCTTGTAATTCCTGCTAGAGCCATCAGTCCTGATAACGTTAGGTCAGCACAATGACAGCTGTTAGTAGATATGACAATGATGTAAGTTGTTTGTGCATAGCATTACATGTGGATTAGATAACATTTTGTCCAGTAAGTTATCCCTGTTAGTTTTCATGTTTGGCTTATGTTTTACGCTCATACAATAAGCAAATAAGCATTTAGCTGGTGTTCTAACATGATGAGTACGTGTTCTTGTTGTAACCAGCATCCCCTTTAAGAATTATATCAGTTCTCACATAGCTGCAAGGTCTTTTCCTTCTCCCATATATACCACTACACGTCAACCAACCCCCCCCCCCCTCCAACTATACTCTCTCCCATTCTTTTGTAACTAACTATCCCAGACACCTGGAACTTCTATTTAAACCCTCCCCTTTCCCTCGTCCCAGTTTCCCATCCGCCAACTTGAGAGTGAAACTGTACAACTGCTAGGTTTATATTGGCATCACTACATGCATGGTGGTAGAGCTTTAGCAGCCTAGCATGACTTTTGCTGCTGCTGTTGTGTTTATGCTGCTAACTTCGTGCAAGTATTTCAAGGTGCGTTTGTGGAAGGATTTGTTGAAAACTTCAAGAGGCATATTTTTAAAAGCCAGGTGTAATGTTATGTGATACTCAAACCGAACGGTTAGTCTCACGAAGGAGAAAGGTCGCAGGAAGATGGATACGACAACACATAGGTCATCATGTACACAAACATAATTTATTTTTTAAGCTATATGTAGATGTTTAGCCAGTAGTCCCTTTGTTTAAAAAAAAGTTGTTTAGTGATGCAGAGGTAGTAGTAGGAGGTATTTGCTGCGGCAGTGGTTGGGTGCGAGGCAAACTGTGATTGCGATGAAAGAATGGTAAGTCAGTTTGGCCAACTGTGTAGTGTGACTGTGCAAAATTGAGTTCAGACTTAAAAGTTAATGTTTTGAAGATTGATATGCCTTACATCACCACCATAGCTTGATACAGAACCAATTAAATATATTAATAAATAAACATATTTTTTATAATGAAGAAAATTAGACAGTAAGAATTAGAGTTAACTATGTACACATTTGAAACATTTTCTTGTGTAGTTTTTTTTTTTTTTTTTTTTTTCTAGTCATTTCTGTCTGTCCAGTGGATGGAGTTTTCTTTACCTTCGTCGCCTAGCATTAGATGTACTGTAATTAAATAGTGCATTTCTTCTTAAATATTGTACTGTTTATACTTTAATAAACAAGTACAGAAATTGTCTGTGGGAACACTGAAGCCAAAGAATTAAATTCTGGAACCCATTTTTTTCACTACCTTTATTCTAACTAGTATCTTAGCTTATCCAGCATCCTCTAACAAGATATATTTTAGCACGTGTGAATACATAACTACTACCGTATGTATTTAAATCTCCTCTCTCTTTTTTGTATTTATGATATTTAATCGGTTATTTAACTTATTTTTTGTATCCGCAAGTGCTTGAGGATGGCTTAGAGTACACCACCCTATCCTTGTCAAAGTATGTATGTGTGACAAAAGGTGGAGGTATTAGATAGTGTATGAAGCGGCTATTCTAATATTTTTTCTCCCGTTTCTACTTCATTCCACACTCATGGCCCTTGTTGAAATATTTCTGTTGAGGCATGCATAGTCCTGAGCTCTGGTGGTAGCACAGTGGTATTTTCTTATAGCAGTTTTATGGTTTAATTGTTTGGTACAGACAATATTGCATGAACTGCAAAGCTTGTAGTTTACGGGTTGTAAGTACGCAATGAAAGATTTTATTGAGGTTAATTTTTTTTTCCTAATACACCTTAAGGTTAGATATAATCTGCAATTTTAAGGCTTGCAGTGGGAATTTTTTTTTGGAGTGTGGGGAACTACGCAGTCAAAACAAAGTCTCTATGGAAAAATCTATCACATTAGATAGGCCTTTGCAACAAATGCCACAACACAAGACGGGTAAAAACAGAAATACAGAAATGGAAGGTAGCAGACATATTTTTGGTAAAAGCTCTGAAGATGTAGGGGAATAGTTGAACAATTTCAAGAGAGCAGCAGTAGTAAAAAAATTGGGAAAAGAAGTGGGTCACCTATGTACTTATGTAGCTTTTTATGTGGACGAGTCACAAGATGGCATTGTAGGCCTAGACATGGATGTTGAAACAGCAATATCACTTTTTTTATCACCTTAATCAACTACTTTTAAAATTTATAATTTTTTATTTATTATCTACCACCACATTTTTAGAAAGGGATTCACATTAGTCATAACTAACCACATGCGTAAATATCAGACTTCTCAACAACCATCAATAATTCGGTAACGGAAAAGCAAACCAACAAACATGGTCCTATATCACAGATTATGTATGCTGTTGTGTATGCGCACCTTTGACCGTGGAAATACGGGATTCGGACATGGTTAACACGGTAAAGCAATGGTACAGAATTCTGCTGCCACGAGAAGTGAAGTTACAGCTACAAGTTGGCCGACCATTTTATGTAAAGTGGCGCATGCATGCGTTATTTGTATCATTGGATCATGGAATTGAAGAAATGTTGTTTATGTTTATTTACCAATTTAGATTCTGTGCATCTACATACGTATTAAAGTATTAACAGCGCAAGGACAAACAACAAAATAGTGGCCTGTAGAAAAATATTATTTACATTCTTGAAAACAAATTTATACTTATTTGTAAAGGGTTTTTCGTTAAATAGAATATTCGTTAATTGAGGTTTTACTGTACCAGTATTATAAAACAGAAAATTAAAACTAGTTAAATTACAAACTTCAACGAATCAAGAATTCATTTTCACAAAAAGTCTGCAGAAAAACAATGTACGCTTGAATTGACTGAACTATTAAATTTTCTAAATTACTTGATCCATGCATTTACTTAAAAACTAAATAAAAGACTTAAACAGATGCATACCTTTACTGTGTGGTAAAGTCTTTGCTTTGTCAGTACTTTGAGCAGACTGGGGCTTCTCTGTGACAGTGCTCTCCTGATCTACAGGACCTGGCAAGGCTGGAGCTTCTACCTCTTCTTTTACCTCTTCTTCATCTCCAGGATCCAGCCTGGAGTCCGCCTTCCCCTTTTCAGGGTCCAACTTGGCTTCTGCTCTATCACTCTCTTCTAGTATGTTTCCCTCAACTTCGAGAGGTTCTTCCTCTACTTTCACAGTTTCAGCTGGCTCACCTGCATCTGCAGGAACCTCCTCTGACATCTCGTCACCTCCCGTCTTGTTCTTCGTAGATTCTGCGACATGAAACAGCGTACAGTACTGTAATACTCATACATACACGCAACAAAATTAGTTTCCAAAAACACACAACTCACTTGTGATGTGATGTACTTAACAATTAAAGAATTTTGTTCAAGGTGCAGATTCACCAAGTGCTCCAACATCATCACATTTAAGTAACACTGTAAATTGATTGTATCAAGTGTAATGTTGATTGATATGCTGTTTTATGCAACAAACAAGAAATCAAACAGTTACATTAAATATGACTTATGGTGAGATGGTGAGGTGATGTGAGGTGGGAGGATTTTACAGCCCTTTAACAATGAGGTCTCAAGAGCAGATGTGGGTGGAGAGAGATAAAGGGACAGCACAACAGTCATGCCCAAGCCAGGATTCGAACCAGAGACCTCTCACACCATAGACTGATGCCTTACCGACCACACTACAGAGACCTGCTATGACACAAGGTGAATTCCTGAGACAGTGAAGCACAGTTTTTGTATAGCAGAAAAAAATTGAGGAAAAAGTGCATGTAGTTTGTGAGTACATGTTCTGATATAATGAGGCTTGTATTATTATAACCAACAATATTTACTGAAAAACAAACCGTAATTAAATAATTTTCTTCCCATCAAAAATTAACTAAAATACATATCTAAAACAATTCTCACCTTGTGTTTTTTTGGTATCTTCTTTTGTCTTTTTAGGTCTCCAAATCTTTGCCTTATTAACCAAGTACTTCACCTGAAAAAAAATCCACAAATAACAAAAAATTCTAATTCATGTACAGTAATTCTTCATATTTCTGTTAATATGTTTAAGAACATACCTCCCTGTCTAAAACTGCCATCTTGTCTGTTATCTGTCTGAGTGTCAACTTAGGTGTTTCGTACAGTGCAATCTTTGCTTGTTCTGCTTCCATCTTTTCTTTCCATTCCTATAAAAACACAAAAAATATATATATGTGTGGTAAATAATTTAAAAAATAATAACTGACAAAATATACTTTAGAGACTTCATCATACAGCTTACAATTCACAAAGTCAAAACATTGTCCTGACCTTAGTTTCCTTGATGACTTTCTCGAGTGTTTCCAACTCAACCGAGGTGAACATGCTCTCCTCTGCCTGGGAGCTCATGTTACGAGCCCCAGCGAGGAAGTTAACACTGCCGTTGATCATGGAGGTGAGAGCCATCAGTGCCTCGGGCCGCTCCTGGTTCTCTTTGACACGCCGGTACAAGGGACCCGTTAGAGCCTTCAGCTCTTTTAACTTGGCCTCGTATGCTTCCACATCTGCCCCTTCTCCTTCATCGTATAACCAATCCGACACCTGCAATAAAAGTGTACACATGAAGCAATCTCGTCTGAGACAGTTTGTATAAAATATTAAAAGCTTAGTCGTGCCAATGCTAAGAAATTAAGACACATTTATTCATCAATGGGTGACTGTACTCAGCGAAGGCTTCCTTTTTACAATTACATTAAAGTGCTAGTTACGCACCAACACTCTATGCATCTAACTGTAACAATGTCATTGAGGGCTGATTTCATTGGGAGAAGTTATACCCTTGCTCGACTTGCTCAAGACTAATTTGTCATACTCATGGTTCTGTATAAAGCCACTATTCTGCTTCTTACATACATTATTAGTCATAAAAATTATACTTAAAAAAAAAAACTTTTTAATGGTTAACTTTGGAGCAGAACATTTTCAAAACTGTTTCTTTTAACAACTACAGAGATAATTTTTAATGTTTCAATTTCAATCTATGAGTAAAAAAATGAATTAACTATGCAAACTACAGCTGTTATTTAGTTAAATATGTCCTCATTACTATTAATTTCAGGTTCTCAAAATAATACAATAAATTTAGTAACCACTGAGTCTGATATCAAACACAACTTGTAAAATATTTTAACCCCTTTTATTCACGCTGACATTTAAAACTTGCAAGTTCATAATTTTAAAACAAGGAATATAAGGAAGTTCTTAAGTTTAATAATACTTTACTACTTTGAGATTTTAACCCAAAAAACAAATTAAGAAAAAATGTCATCCTTAATACAAAAACCTTGTGTTTCAATCCCTCATTACTAAGCATGTGCAAGAATATCCTAACCACTCTAAAACATTGTGAAAACATTTCTTATTTCTAAATACTGCAGACAGTAAAAATAATTCGTTTCTCAATTTTTTTATAAAAAAATACATTTGCAATAGAGGCTGTGTCTCAGCTTGAAATTAACAGATTCCTATATCAATATAACAAAACCAGATATCACTGGCTTTACACATAATTCAAATAATAAATATTAAAACCTGCATTCAATTTGTGGCACTGCTGTTTTTTTATTTCTTTACTGGTGTATCATACGACCCTAATCCTTGTAGTCAAACAGCGACTACATAAATTTGTACGTCTTTTAAGAGCACAGCCTATCACATGCTTCACATATGTTGCAGTGTGTTCATAAATAAGTTTTTTAAAAGAAAGGGAACTATTCTGCATGTGCCCACTAAGCAAACATACAAAAAAAACACTTTGGACAAGGACAGAATATCAAAGACACCATGCTTATTAAATAACTGTTTCTAAGCCAGCAAATATAGCCAGAAACAATTTTTGAGGCAGTTGCACATCAGAATATACTAACCAGATGTATGTGGAACTCAGATTGATACATGAACTGAATATTGGTAGAAAATTTACACTGATTAAACAGTCTCTGCTTTAAGTCATAATAAAAATGGATCAGTGTTAATCTAGTTCAGCACTTGGCTCGTTGTGGTGATAAGGCATTTGATACTAAGCTTGAAGTACACCCTTATTGCTCCATCGATTCTGAGCCTCTAGCGCACAGGTAAAGTGGCAATTCTATTAAATATTCAGGAGTGTGAACATGATTAAAAATTAAATCAATAAAAAATATAGGAAATTTGAAATTATGCCCTAGAAACTTACTTGAAAGGTTATATTAATCAGGAAAAATAAACAAGTTATTGTTAGAACCTACATCAACTGCTTGATCATTTTTATTCAGCACAGCAACTTAAATAAATCCAAATTCATAAACCAGCTGGCTTGGCAAGCAGTTGAAGTCTTGCTACCAAACTCCTACAGCAAGTTGTATGGCTCCTTGGTGATGGCAAGTATGCCCAAGGCAGGCAACCTTTGTTGATGCTCACAATTTTGTCAATGTAAACAGTGGCCTTCATTAAACTTTATTCACAAGAGACAGTTTGATTTGAATTACTGTACTTACTCACATAATGGCCACCATTGCGCAACGGTCACCCTCACATAATGGCTACCATTGCATAGTCGCCACCACACAATGGCCACCATCACACAGTACCAGTACCATTATTCTGAGAGGCTTAAAGCTGTATTTAAAAGAAAAAAACATAATGATCGCACCTATCGTTTCAATAAACAATACAATAACTAGTGGCGCACAAGAATGAATTAACATGATTTTCTTGTCTATTTTTTATTTTTCTATGTTTAACGTGCACCTCAGAAACCTTTTTCATTATTTTTGGAGAAAAGGTCATGCTTAAGGTGGGTAAAATGGAAAAATGCACACATTTGCATTTTATTTTATACCAAAAATGCTTTAAGAAAGTTTTTTCTTTAAAAACACCTCATAATGACCGCACCCCATTTTGTGAGTAAATATGATACATACCAAAACAAAATTCACACTCAACGAAACTGCAGAGTCATAAAAACCTCAGTAGAACCCTGTTATAACATTTCTGGATATAACATTTTCCTGCATATAACATCACTTTTTTCTCAGTCATTAACCACAACTATGGTAAAATTTTTCTTAACGGGCCTTGGTCCCTTAGAGTTTTGGGAAAATCCGCGCGACGGCGCCACAGGTACCATCCTCTAGTCCATGTCTCTGTCTCCCTCCTGTGTTTCCGCTCTCACTCAGTTATGAGAGGAATTCCATACGGCAGGCATAGCGCAATAAGATCTCCAGCAGAGCACTACTCCGTCCTAACGACCTAGTGCGTCTGGTGACTGCTGCAATGTTGCCAACCCTAAGAAGACATTAACGCGTTCTTGGAAGGCAGGGGGTTATTCGCTGCTTCCTTTCCTCAGCTAGACCGGGATCAAGGTTTGGCCGGGATATCGTTGGCTCTACTTTGCGGAACTCTTTCACGTAGCCGGCGATTGACATTCATACTTGCGTGCGATCTATCAAGATCATTTACTTAATGTTCATTACAACCTTCAGTAACGATAAGCTCATTAAAAGTTAGAAAGTGATACCTGGAATCGTACCTCTTGTAAGCCAATCATAGTCCGGCGAAATATTTCACCTGGTTGTGCTATCTTTGCTTGCCGTTTTTCCCTTTTCTTTACTTCTACCATGTGTTTTTCTGTTATAATACAGTTAAATTTTACAATGAAATAGTCAGCGAATAAACTGATGGAGAATGTTTGTGCTTTGTGTTTAAGGTTTTATGTTATTCCATTCGAAAGATTAACAAGTAGGTCTAGGGTCTGGCTGAAGTACAAAATGTTCATATATTTTTGCATAACTTGGAAATAAGTTTTGCCAAATACATTAAGAATATGTACAGAAACACGAACGTATCTCAAACAAAAATATAAAGAATGAAAAGATGCCTACACAGTCAATAAATTATAAACACAAATTTAATTTAAAATAGTTAATTTATAGCGAACTTCGTATTTTAGGATTAGGCGTACAAGTCACAGGATGCTCTCAGTTTTGTCTAGCAAACGTTTCAATGAACTGCTCATGAAAATAAAATATTAAAGCATTCTAAATAATTGGATATTTGAATTGTGTTCTTCCTAAATGTAATGTGACGCCGTCAGTAAGAGTTTTGCTCAGTTAAAACAAATAATGAGATAGACATTCAGAGATTCAATTATACAAAATGTTACTGGTCAATAAGCGCTTAAAAAAACAGCTTGGAAAGTGTTTAGTTACTGAAATGCATATAAATCAAACACTTCAGCAATCTATTTCTATAACCTGAACACCAGTTTATGCAAATTCCGTATTTTAAGTAGAATAAATTTCGGCGATGATTTACATTGGCGCAAGCTACTTCACATTTTATTTGCTGAAATGTTGGCACATTAGATAGGTAATTGCTATATAACGATAGTTAATTACAATACACACGCAAGATATAAAATATGGCAACCAAATAAGACAATGCACACAGTGTTTTAGATAAAGTAGAGTGTGTGAATGTGTCACTCGGGCGAGCTATCGGCGAGAAGATTGCACGCCGGTTTAGTGGCGTGTGTTTATGCCAGCTCTACAGTGACGCGGATACGTAACACGGAAGCCATCACGTAAGGCACTCAGTTTTTATTTTACAGTGAAACGTAAACGTACGCGCGCACGTATACGGGTTCACGTAAGTAAGCTGGTCAACTCCCATCTCTTCCGTCTCCGTGCTTCCGTGTAGCCAAAAAGAAACGATTGTATGTTCTTCGCTACCATCTTGGTTTGAAACTTTTGAACACTTGGC
>PNEQ01001930.1:0-17239 GCA_003012365.1 Medauroidea extradentata | reverse complement strand
CAACCACGACAACAACCACCACCACAACCACCACCTCAACCACAACCACCACCACCACAACCACAACAACCACGACCACAACAACCATGACAACCACCACGGCAACAACCACGGCAATAACCATGGCAACAACCACGACAACCACCACGGCAACAACAACCACCACCACCACCACCACCACCACCACCACCACCACCACCAATACAACACAAGAGAGGACAATCTATTCACGTGGATTTGAAGAGGCAGATTTAAAAAAATGGAACCACAGACAACGTTCTATAGATGAGGACTTTTATCCGATCTAAGTTCTATGATTATAGAATCTAATGTATTACACTTAAAGGTTAGCAAGAAGTGACCAATATAATACAAACACTATGTTAACTTATCACATGTTATTAATACTATGTACCTCTACCACTATTACAAAGCTAAACATATTTATTTTTTTTCTCTCAAAATTTTCTATCTCATTGCTTAACTCATTGTGGCCAAGAGACAAGGGAGGCTTTAGAGTTAACATTCTGCTGTCATTATAAGTATTTATATGTATGTTGAAGTAAATAAGAGTGACCCAAAATCTTATCTAGCAAGAGCCTAAAAGTAAAATGCAATGTCATACTTCTGAGCAGTAAGTTTTGATCTTCTCAGTTTCTTCTGGAGTCGCAGCAGCCTGGTATTCATCAGTATACAGTTTGTTCTGGGCATCAAACACAAAGCTCTCCAGGGCATTTAGAGCAGCTTCTCTTCGTCGCTTCTGTTCATCAAACTTATTCAGTTCCTCGATTCTACCAAACAAAATTTGAACAGAGGAAATACATTCTATGATTGTATAAAATTAATATTACAGAAACAACTAGGACCACTGAATAAGTAAAGACCAGAGCAGTCAACTAAAATACTCAAAATAAGTACTGGCCACGCGCCAGCTGCGAGTCGCTGGGGGTATGTGGTTTTCGTTCATAAATAAATAAAAAACACAACAAAGCTGATACAGTGTCGATGCACGTACTAGCTGAAGTAACATAAGTTTGGATGAGTTTGTTACTGTTTAACTGTGGTGTACATGACGTTTATGATGAAAAATGCATACAACACAAGGACTCAGAGTTGGCACGTGGACAGTATTTGCACCACTTATAAATTCGAACAGTAAATAAGGAATTGTATCACGTAATACATGAACATATACAAGCTAATAAAATAATAAGGTACAATAAGTCACAAATTGAATACAAATCCCATATTCACATATTGTGCCCAATTGGTCCCAATGGGCTGTGACATAGGGGAGGGGATAACGCCCCTCCAATAGGCAGCCTAAGATGTATGTGTGTTGGTATGTTGGTATTAAAACTTATGCATATGAGTTTGCCAGTCAAGAAAGTGTTTCAAAGGGTACATCAGCAATGCAGCTCCCTTCCCCAGAGCCAGAAATGGCTATCAGAGCAGCAGACATAACTCCATGGTTGGATGCCCTTCGTCTCAGCCCTTCATTCCACCTGCAGACTGCAGATGCTGGGAGCGGAGCGACATTGCATTCTGAATTAACGACTCAGACTCGCACAAACATGCGCATGCACACACATATGCACTGAGCATTCACTCCCATAGACACATTCACTTGGACTCTTAAGAGAATAGTAGTACGAGTTTCCAGTTGTAGGGCCCAACTGAGGTCGACTAGGAGAGGAGCATAGTCGTGAGGAACAGACTCAGCTGCGGGTACAGGATGAATTGCGACAATAAACAATGCACGCTGAGCATAAAAATTTTTATTATTATTATTATTATTATTATTATAATTAATTGTTAACCTGGCTCCCTCTACAGAACTTCCACCCTGCTTCTAAGGAAGTAGAGGGTAGTTTAAAGCAGGACAAGTCGAAGAATGCCCTCTTCACAGTTGCTGTCCTTGACAGGGAAGTTGCCTAGTGTGTCCTACTAGTGATTTGTATTAGCTGACCAGAGCATCTTGCTCTGTCATTAGTTGGCGGAATTCAATGGTGGTAAGTGGGCTTTACGTCTTGTCAACAGTGAGGTTATTAGAGATGGTGACAGACAACTTGATATGACAGGAGCTGGGAAAGGAGTCGGACATGGCCTTTGTTAAGAAACCATCCCAGCATTCGTGATTTCAAAAAACCATGGGAAACCGAAATCGGGATGGCTGGAGCCACGGATAGAACCAGGGTCCTCCCGAATGCGAGTCCAACGTGCTACCATTGTGCCACCTCGCTTGGTTTGGCAGAATTTGCATGTTGCCCAAATACACCATACTGTTGGTGATGCTTTCAGCCAGGGTAGTGCAGGGACAATAGTGTTTAGCTACTCTTCTCTCTGCCTGCTTGCAATTTTGCACTCTCTCTTTCCGTACCACGTACTAAAATGAGAATCACTGGTGGTGGTTGGGAAATGTGGGAGAAAAAAAAGGACTACAATCAGCAGTGGAAATATTGGAGCAGGTCAACCCTAAATGGAAACTCTCATACCTTGCACCCTTGGCCTACATTTAAAATCTCAGCACATGCCAAAAATTATACTGCTAAGGCTTTGCATCAGTGAGGCACAACACCAATATGTTAATAATCTGGTTATGTCACACATTTCAACTTGCTGAAATTCATTAAGCTCTCTTATCAAGTACATATAATGTAGAAATAAGGATTGGCAGAATGGAGATACATTAATAGTCTGTATTCGTTAACAACACATGTTAAAGTGGCTGTTTGGGTGGACGTATTTTGCATGTTCCTGGCTTATGTGCAGAAGCAGTAAAGATGAGACAGTGCATGACATCATGCCTTACCCTAGCCCCTAAGTAACTGTCAAAGAACTGGCATGCTGTATTCTTGCAGACAACTCACATCTACAATACATTCAGCAGTGACCCTATCAATTCATGACCTAATATTAACTATACAGGTGTAATATACACAATTATAACCTTTAAAACATTCTGCGTCAATAATTTCATACTTAAAAAGGACCGCAAAAATGCCCATTTTCGCCAATTTCTGCTGCTGTAAAATGTGTTTTATTTAGTAGTAGTAACAGTACGCATTGAATGGGTATGCAGACATGTAACGTTCTTTGAATGCTATTCTTTAGCAGAGATCACTAATGCGCATTTAGCAGTTTTTTAATAATCATTTAACAGCCAAAGCTCTCTGCACTGCTCAGTGCCCTGGCCAGGTAGCCACCTTAAGGGTACTGTCTATGTCACCACATACTTTACAACAGATCAGGAAAGCATATTAATTCAAAAGCTAGTAAACTCATTTGCTGGCAACGTATTTATATTAGGGCTTGCAAAAAACCAGTAAGTTGGACTTTTACACCTTTTCAGGCAACAAGCGAGGGCCAAGGCTGTGATTGGCTGAGGAAACCACGTACAGTAATTGATTTCTGTACTGGGCAGCGTCCCTCTCACGTTGACAAAATATCTTGAAACTGATCACACGGGACATTTTTGCTGGGTTGAGGCCCTAAAATATTGTTTGATTGTAGAGTTTTCATCTTATTTTAAGAAACGTTTTACGTACTGTAGGTTGTGTGTGTAGACACAAACACTGCCGTATTTTCGTTAAACCTTGTATTTGGTTAATCGAACAACAAACATGTTGCCACAAACAGAAAAACGTAATATTTTTATAGAGGAAATATTTTTTTTAAGTTGATATCCAAATTATTTTCAATAGATTTCGAACACGCATTGTGTACAAATTAATTTTGTTCTGTTGTAAACGTGTACTATTATTTTCACATTTCAGTAAAGTGTGAATAAATTGCAGTAACGTCAAGAATTTTGGGAATTTTCTTCCGCCATTTTGTGCACATCTGAGTAAAGCCGAAGGCAGCCAAGCGCAAGTGCACGAGTCGGAGAAGTTACGTTTCGCTTGTAAATACGTATCTTGTTATGTTTTCCGCTTAGATAGCAACAATTTCGTGAATTTTGTTAACGAGTGGAGTACACTGTTTTTATTTTGAGGCCTGTGAAATGTATTTATAAATTATTGCTGTAACAATGTCGCGGCATTGAAAATCTGTTTGCTCACTTGAAGAATGCCTTGAAATAATAAAGAGGTAGAGAAATGTCCCGGTGAAAAGCATGCTTACATCACCAAATGTCTCGGATTGCCACCTTTGACGTTAAACTAGATTGTCGGTAATACAAATGAGCTACGACCATATTCGATATACACATATTTGAAGTGCAAATTTTCATGTGATGGACGTATTAAAAATATACTCAGGTATAAACATTTATAACAAATTACCATCTTATCTTCAAGACTTAAGTAAAAATAATACTAAATTTAAATCCAAACTTTAGGAATATTTACTGTCACACACCTTTCACTCAGTAGAAGAGTTCATAAATGCTTAACATGTAAAATTGTGATGTTTAAGTTATATAATACATTGATTGTGACATTATGTAGCCACACGTTTTAAATTTTAGTAAATTATTATATAAGTGGTTATGTTTTATATTTATTGTAATTTGTGTGTTAGTTATGTACAGATTTGACATATTCCATAGCTATAAAGCTTATGCTTGTTAACAACTCTACGGAATAAATAAATAAATACATTTTTGAGGTTATGTTTTTAGTTTTTTTTTTAAGTGGAGGGGGGAGGGTTAGGTGTTTTTCGCATGTTTCTTTTTCTCGCATGCATAGTTTTTTCTTATTGGTCCCTTGAAAAACTATGGATAGAGGTTTCACTGTATTCCATCCACGTACGAGGCCGTTAGAATGCACGGTCGCTGTAAGAATCCTTCTGTGTAATGTCTGACAAGTTAATTGTGATTGCATGTTTTTTATAAACTTAAGTGTGAAATTTTTCAGGGGCACTAGTTTTATATGGATCATTGTGATACGAGATTGCGAAAGTAAAAATAAAATGTAACTTTTTTCTGATTTAGGTACTTTTCTCATTCATTCGTTGGAACACCCTATCAACTAAGTTGAGCATGCATTACCTGTAGAACTGGAAATATTACTCAGGATTGACTGAGGAGTTGGTTCGAGTAACACTTAAGGAAAGATGAATGATATGTAATTTTTTCTATCACTCAGTCACAACATCACAATGAATGGAGTCGAAACCGAGTGGAACATCATCAATTCTGAGGGAACCTAATACTGCCCTTCAGATTTACTTGAGGAAAACACAGTGCCTTGAATAAAATAGCAAACTTGGCTAGTTTGTTAGATGGTGGTATTAAATTTTTGAATTTGGTAGATATTTGAAAAGACGTGAACAATTACGAAGCATTTATCTCTGACAGAAATGTGGTTTGCAAGGAGACAGGAATGAACTGTTTTGTTTTCCCTTAAAATCTGTAATATGTTTCGCAACTTATAGCTCTGTGTATACATATTAACTTTTACTACAGACACAAATGACAAATTCAATACAGCATGCTTGCCACTATCTCTTGGCAGTAAACCATCTCTTAGGCTCTTCTATTTGATGCAACTGAACTGACATGACTTTTATTCTCTATTACAACATTTTGCTGTGTTATTTTACACAATAAATCCTTTTCTTCAGCAGAAAAAATCATACGAAAATCATTTTTGTATAGAATCAAAAGGTCTTTGAGACATTCTGGCATTTATATTTTTCTATATTTATGCTAATGATACCTGACACACAGAAACAAACAAGACAAGACAGTTTAGAAAACAGTAATCCGTGAAGAAATTATTTTCCTGCTATTGAATGTTGGCAACCACTATACTGTACTTATCTTCGAGTAAACTTGAAAAACTGATTGTGCAATGTACGTGAGCGTACTCAAGTAAAATATGAATATTCTTAGGAGTCCTAAGTGGACCAAACACAACAAGAAATTAAAATCACAATACAATTTGTAATTAACCTACACTGACAATGTGTACACACTTATCAAACAAAAATTATTACAAATGTCACAAGAAGTTAAATTCAACCAAATCAAATTGAGTAAAAAACTTATTTCCATTGAAAACTAGCCAAAATTAATTCAACAAACAAGAAATATGAACAAAACAACCAACCAACAAGTAGATCTAAATTAAATTCAAAAACCAGTAAAAGTCTTCATGATGTTTCAAGGCATGAAATCATTCCCTTTTCTCAGATGAAACACTGGATTGCAATGTGTGACTGTAGCTGACCATACCGTACAACATTCTATTGCATTCCATACTTTAATTGTTTATAGTAAGCTCAGTTGCAAAAATTAATGCAAAAGCCCCAATATCTCAATTATTTTGTTATGCAAAAAAAAAAAATAAATAATGAGTGTAACTGTCTACACAAAATATAATTTTTTTTATGTACATTTATTAGAATTATTTTGCAAACAAAGCTAACAATTAATATTTTACACATTAATGAAAATTCTATTTATGTTGAAACAAAATAGTATGACCCAACATTTAAATATTAAAAAATATATGTAGTAATATTTTGTTTATGTAACTGATATGATCTTTTTATTGTGTT
Source organism: Medauroidea extradentata (assembly GCA_003012365.1). Lineage (NCBI taxonomy): Eukaryota > Metazoa > Arthropoda > Insecta > Phasmatodea > Phasmatidae > Medauroidea > Medauroidea extradentata. Next base: position 10,735 of record PNEQ01001930.1, on the reverse strand, counting down.
ACATAAGTACTTATTAATATTGAGAAATTTGTTAAGAACATTCACTAATAAAGTATTTTTAAGGTGAAAGTTTTAAGTAACATAGTACGTGTACCAGTCATAGAATGATACGCTTGTCTCACACAAACACAACATAAATTCTTGCAAAAACATGATTTGTAGAAGGTTTCGCCAGTATTTCAGTTACAAACATATGAACTAAGAATAAAAGCTACAAATAATTGCTGGTCAATTGTCTGAGGAATAAAGATTCTTACTTTTTCAGAGATTCTTGGAATTGTTGATCACTCATAGGAACCACGCCCAGTTTTTCTTCACTGGCTTTAATAGGTTCCTTTATCTGAAGCTGTTTGGGTTTCTTCTCTACAGGCTTAGTAGCATTACTTTTCACCTCTTCTGTTTTTTCATCTTTTTTAACAGTCTCTTCATCTGGTTTCTTCTCATCCTTCTCAGCCTCCTCTTCCCCTGCCTTTTCTTTTGATTCATCAGATGTTACAGGCTTTTCTTCATTACTTTCCTTCTTTTCATCTGAACCTAAAAAAGAACTATACCTTGACACATTTGTGTAAAACAAACCAAGTTCAACAATGACTAAACAATATTATTGCATTATTGCAGACTGATACGCAGAAAATCAACAGCAGTAACAAATTAATAAACACCTATCATACATATATAATTTATTTATTTATTTATTACAGTAGAGCCTTCTTATAGTGTTCCTGCTTATAATGCTTTCCTGGTTATAATGCTACCTTCATTTGATCCCTAAAACTGCTTTATAACAGGAAATTAACCTCTTATAATGTTTTCCCATTTATAATGTAAAAATTTTTTTCGGTCCCTTGAGAAACCCAAAGGGCTCGCTAAGGAGGTTACACTCCAGTGTGCTAAGAAAGAAAGAAAGAAAACTGATTTTTGGAAAAGAAAAAAAAAAAAACAAGCTGTAGCAGGGTGTCCAGCAAAAGTGGTATTTCAAATTCCAGTACATTTCCCGTACATTTCCCACATATCCTGAGAAATGCCAGTACAGAGAGCTTTAAACATGTTACGATGTTAACTTGTGCTACCCAAGTAGACTATCAATGAACATGCAATTTTATGTTACTTACAGAGGCGGCGAAGGTGTATAGAAATATTATTTGTCTAGTATTTAATTAAAATACTTCCCTTTACACAGATATATAAGTTGATTGAATTGTTGAAAGTCCTCTTTTGTTGCATCTGAAGGTTCAGTCCATGTGAACAATACCAAAAAGTTTATGAATACAATTGTGGGAATAATTGATAAATAGGGACCCTTGTTTTTCACAAAAAGAATTTTGCCTTACTTTGTTTCCATGGCTTACGTGCACATCTGCAGTTCTGCTTCATGGTCAGCGATTGGATATTTTAACTTGAGATTCTACCGGCAAATCAAAGACATGTGGTGTTGCAGGAAAGCTTCTGTAATTGGTTAAGTCAAATGAGATATGGCTCTTTAGACAGACACGCTGCCAATAACCATTAAGCAAAATTGCAGATGTGCACGTAGGGCACTGAAACAAACTGGGGCAAAATTCTTTTCGCGAAAAAACAGGGTCCATATTTATAAAACATGAGGGACCAGCACAATATTATATTTATTATGATTTATACAGTCGTAAATAAGACACGTTTCTTGGAAAAAAATGTACATGCAAAAAAATGTAACAGTTAAAGGTTATATTATCCTCCAGGATTTTTCACTTCGTCCTAACACATTACAACTGTTAGCTACATTAATTTACGTCTGTTAGCTAAATTTATCTACGTCACATTTTACGAAACATACTGTACGTATAAATAATATTTAAAGGACACAAGTGCTGGGATAAATATTTCAATTTTTAATTATAACCTAATTACCTTGAATATATTCATTCGTGTTTTGCATCTGTATTTCCTATTTGTAGGCACAACAATTTTATCCTTGTTATTTTCACTGTTTTTGCTGCCGATAAAATTAACGCTGCATTTTGCCATTCATTCCTGGTTTTTCAATAAGATGCATGACGAAAATTTTTGCCGTTTCCGGAGACATCAAGTAGTCAAATTACACATCAGAACTTCATCGGAGTCGCAACAATATGTATACTTATTCTTTGCAGTCGCAAAAAAAATGTTCAATCCTTATTTATAATTTTTTAGAGGGCGGTAAGAAGGGCATAAGTCCAATTATTACCCATTGAGAATTGTGCTTTTCTTACAGCTATTAGCAGGCGTTCAATAGGGCACAATTATCATTATATTAACACGTTTCTTTAGCCTTCGCACCACCTTCACGAAACAGGAAGAATTACGTAAGTGCCATTATATTTTTACACGACTTATGCCCTTCTTACCGCCCTCTAAAGAATTATTATATTAAACAACATAAAAAATTATCAAGTACCATGTGAAAACACGATAAATAAATGCATTCACTAAACCTCGCAAACATTCGCCCACCATTTTCTCATCTAGCTTACTTCGATATACTCGAATCTCGTTTTCACTGCTGAAAATTGGTTCTGTCAATTCACTTGCAATCGATTCTCTAATCGAAGGTGTTATTTACAACGGAAAACTTTCATTGTTTTTTTTTGTAATATCGCACAGGATGCGACTTTGCGATTTTAAACAAAAATTGAAAAATTCGCGGCATTACACGTCATGAAAATCACTTGTCTCTAGAAATAACTAAAATTGCAGTTGTCAAAGTACCTTCCAATTTCTTGATGACTGACAACGAAACGATCGGTGGCAGAGAAATTCCCACAGAAAATACAAATTTCAAGTACATTTCCCGCACATTCCCGAGCCCGAAAAATTCACGTACAATTCCCGTACTTCCCGCAATCTCCCGATCGCTGGACACCCTGTGTAATGTGTTACGCAATTCGTAGCTAATGACAGACAGGAGCAATTAGAGGATGATTGTTGTGAGGCTGCTGAACTACTTTCTTCCTTTTAGCTTTACCAGTTTTTTTTACCACATGGATTTTAATAAACAAGAAACACACATGAATCATCATAATAGGTGGTCCAAAACGTCTTAAAATATATGTTTACTGTACAGAAATGATTGTTTCGACAACTTACCTTGTAAAATAATCGTACATACATCTTTTTTAAATTTTTTTTGTATGGACTAAAATTTGTTTAGTACTTCCTTGGTAATACGTTCTACACCCTGAAAATAGTAACTGAGCAAATGTTACAGAACATTTAAAAACTCAAATCATTAATAATTTCTATACCTTCTTTCATGTAACATGGCTCTCATAATATTTAACAGAATAATTTGTTAAGAGGCATTATTGAAAGTAACTGATAGATAGCATAAGATATTTCTAATGGTCTCTAAGCAACAAGACAATGTGATTTTTATGGTACAAATACATTAGACCTAATTGGTTATATACGATGGCAAATAAGAGCTACACACAATTTCTATTTTAATTTTATGATTGAACCAATTATCAGGGCAGGCGGCATCCTATCCTCGGCTTACCACCAAGGATTCGTCACCAATAACTCTCGCAAGAGCCATATGCATTAAAACGCAAGAAACGTCTGTCATAATCTATGCTCAGGGCAACCACACCAGGAATGCAACTGAACAGTGAGAAAACGACACACATTTTTTAGTTTAAATCCATATATTCAATAACCATAAATTACATCACTCCTCCCTCAAAATAATTTCACAACAATCTGTGGTACAAATCCGAACATACACTTTTCGACACTAAATCTCATACAACATTTGAAATTTACACAAAGACTTTTGCTCCAAAATATTCCAAAGGGCACTCGCCCCACACAATACTCTTCACAGTTTCCTGAGCGACGTTTAAAAGGTTGACAAATGATGATGTAGTGTAAAAATTAATATTATGTAGTAAAATGTCACACACAATACAATGAACAGAATGAAACATGAAATAAAAGATAAAATACTCCACAACCAGAAACATAAATGAAAAGCAGAATAATTAATTTTTGTTGGATATAAAAAAATTCTAGGCTAAAATAAACTGGCTGCATATTAAAGTTTGAACGATCAAGCTTAAGTTCTCTGTACAGCAAAAAATCAGTGACTATAGAGTAGAGTTTTATGCCAATATCAGTAAAGTCTAGTTTTTTGTATGGTATATTTATCATATTTTTTCAGAAAGGTATGTCCAAAAATAAAAAAAATTAATAAACAATAAACAATATAAATACATATTAAAAATGTTATAATATCGAACACCCACTGGACTACAAACAGTAAAGAGAACACACAAATGTTTGTATTCACAGTAAATTAACTCAAAATCATAAATTGATCTTGAAAAACGACGAAAAGAAAAACTGACAAATTTCAGTAAGTAAATTCTAAATATGACAAATCTGTAATGCAACTAATTTGTATTAACTGTGATATAATAATACAAATTAAAATATAAATTATGTATAGATCTTATTTGCCTTCTTATTTAACCAATTAGGTCTAATGTATTTCTACCATAAAAATCACATTGTCTTGTTGCTTGTAGACCATTAGAAATATCTTATGCTATCTATCAGTTACTTTCAATAATGCCTCTTAACAAATTATTCTGTTAAATATTATGAGAGCCACGTTACATGAAAGAAGGTATAGAAATTATTAATGATTTTGAGTGGTTAAATGTTCTTTAACATTTGCTCAGTTACTATTTACAGGGTGTAGAATATATTACCAACGAAGTACTAAACAAATTCTAGTCCATACTGAACTAGAAAAAAATAATATATAAAATGTGTTGGGAATGCTTGTACAATTATTTCACAAGAAAAGCATCGCAAAATAAAATGAACCTAAATGTAATGCAACACAAAAGCACCATACAAAATGTGTATAACATGCATATCAAAACCCTATTTCTCCCACCTTAAGATAAATTCAAGCCTTCCACCTCCCCACAATTTACCAACACATCCACATTCAGATCAACACCTCTGTTCACTTATTCTTAAGAATCAAGGTCTACAACACTTGTTCAAACATGTTGGGAAATAATAGCATTCTTCCACCACTTTTGGATGGGCTTGGCTACACTGGGGTGTTAACCATAAAAGTGAACAAAAAATTATTTCCTAATACAGTAGTTTATAATAGCTGAAAAACTATTTTTATAGGCTATAGGAATAATTCTCACTCAAAAGTCTAATGTTAATTAATTTAATTATTGTTATTACACAAATTATGTTTTTATTTTTGCTTTTCAGTATGTTTTATTTTTCCCAGTTTTATGAATTATTCAAACTACATAAACATTATTAAAGATGAATTTATTTGAAAATTGAGTTTATTGCATGCAAAACACACATTTGTTTATGTAGGAAAATATTAAAGTTCAAAAGTATTTCTAAATGACATATTTTCTTACTTTCATATGTAATATGAAGACTCAAACCACCTACGTACCAATATCTTATTTCGTTTGTGCAGTGTTAGCTACTAAGCCCCAACAATAAACACGCTGTTCATACAACAAAATAATTTTAGCATCAAGGCATGGTGTTACCAGACAGCAGATGGAAATAATTGCTTACAATTGCCTTAACTCAGCTGTTTCTAAATACTGGCTGCTAGCATTACAATTTTTGATAAACCAAATCTGCAAGAGTTAAAAATGGTAACTGCACAGAATTTTGACAATACAAGGGATGTGCAACTTTGCAGTGAGGAAATCGAAGACCTCTGTATCAGAAACAAACCTCTCCATAAATGGAGATGAGAGCACAGAGGGACAACCTACGAAATTAAACACTGATAGAAGGGAATGTGGAAGGATTAGGGGAAGATGCAAGGAAATAGAGGAAAGAGAAGACTTCAATCTAGTTTCTCTGTGTGCCATATTCACGTCAACGCAGTTTAAATGTATTTCCAGGCACACATCAATGAGCAGGCCAGACCATTTCAAATATATAGTAGCAAGTGTTTCAGACATGTTAGAGAAAATATATCAAACCAAACGGTGATGAACCATTACATGATTTACCGAGCGATTTAGGAAAATCATGGAAAACCTAAATCAAGACAGCCTGACCGGAAATCGAACCTAGGGCCACCCAAATGTAATCATATTGTCTTACTATTGTACCACCCAGCTCTCTATTTTATGGGTGGATTTATAATAATCTGTATAGTTACATATAATACAATTAAGAAAAAAAAAGACATGATATAAGCACAGGAAAGCAAATCCAAGGCACATAATTTATACACAAAAAGGGTTTTGAACAACACAAGAGTGACCCAACCACCAGCTCACCTGTAAATAACTTACTAAGGGTGCTCCCAAGTTTCGACAAAGTAGATTCTTCCTGTGCTGCGAGCTCTTCATCTGTCAGTGTCTTCTCTGCCACAAACTCCACATTTGTCAAGTTCAAAATTCCACTTTCATCAACTAGGAAATGCACTTTGATGCCTTTCGATTCTATGTTATCCCCTTGGTGCTTAGCAATTATGTCTGCCACTCCAGTGAGAGAGACTCGGCTCAGGTTCAAAGATCCCAAAGCTCTGGTAAATACATCATACCACATAATTGTAGCACTTAAAAAAGTTCTTATAAACTAAATAAATGCTAACACATACATGCTTAAAAAAGTTAATGCTTACATGGACATGCTAAACAACTAACATGAGAAATAATACCTTACATCTGCAAAATACCATTTTCTCAAAAGGGTTAATAAATTAGAGTTTCAAATCACCAATACCACATTTGTTCTCAAGATATGTATTTTATTTAATAATTATTACTCTAGTAATCTGAACTGCAATTAATTTGCATAATACAGTATTAATAATTTGTAAAATTACTGAAATTGTCACAAAAAAATTATCTAGAGAAATTGTGATTTATTTCAAAGAGAAAAGGTGCCAGCAAAAGTCAGATTTTAAAAGGCTTTGGATTATTAAATATTTTGATAACAACTAGCGATGAAGTGAGATACTGATGAATAGCATTTGGTATATGTAATGGAAATTGTTAACCTTTGGAAACATGGTTGGTCATATCTCTTTTCATTGGACAACTGGGGGTACTTATCTCGTACTTGCACGAAATACTCAAACAAAAAATTGTAAGAGACTTTAGTTCATGAATTAATAATTTGAACTTCTAAATTAAGAAAATAGGTAAACTTGTCATTTTTGAAATATTTGTGGCGACATTATTCAAAACAAAGTGAGTGGCTTGACAGGTAGACAATACACAAAACACAAGATGTGTAACTTTTTAGAAAGACTGACAATGTTTTCATTTTATCGACATGATACAAGATTATATATTAATGAATGTGATGCTATGCATGTTGAAATTACAGTGTGTATTACTGATGTTACATGTCTCAAATTATCCATCTCCCATCACATATATGCATGTAGTGAACATTTTATTTCCAGACCTTCCACCTCCCAAAGAAAAAATCATGAGATTTTTATTACTCACCCCCTCCCTGAACCAAGAAATTACAAAGCATAATTCATTAATACAGCTTTAATTTTCTGTCGGGAAAAAATTAATTTAGCATTTCCTTATATAAACAAAGTGTCTTCTTTGTGCTTTTTTGTTTGACATGTTTCACGTCTTTCTTGTGTGGCAGGACTGCTTGCTTGGTGCACTTAACTTGCCGACGGAAGGCCAAAGTTTACATGTTGCGATGTTTTGGTGAACCCCACTTAATCCACTATTACCCAAAAATGTTCATCCTGCACTATGTGGAGTACTATACAGGATGTGTTTACTAAAGGACGACTGTTTCGCTCATAGTGAATTTATGTCGAAGCTATGTTACTCACTATCATGTCCATTGCAGTACTGGTCACCTGCAACAAGACTCCGTATCTTGTATGAAAACACTCACTGGAAACCATCTTAGCATAACTGCCACCGCAGAGCTCAAAACAACTCGCGACCGAGTAAGATTGCTGCTAGCTCCCGACTGCTCCTGCCGCTCACGCCAGATCACTACAGGCGCTCATTCCTGACTAACAACCGAGCACCACGACAAATGACATGGTAGCTAAAGACACGTCTCTGCGGAGTGATACAACAAGATCCAAACTATTGAAAATGGTACAAATATTCTTTGAAACTGTATAAAAAGGGTTACAACTATTACATTTATTAATTTCACAAGGAAATAATATACAAATCAGACATAAAACTGTTACTGGGGACAAAAATTGCAAACAGGCGGTACTATTTCCAAAGTACAACACCTGAAGTAGACAAACTCCATGACGCTGATGACCTGACTACAGTGTCGGTGCCAGAAATCCTACAGCTTGGAGAAGACTACAACACAAAATGTTAATTCACTTCATCAGGAATATTTAATAAACTAATAAAAACTCCCAAAACTTTAAAAATAAGAAAAATTCAAGAAAAAGTTATATCAACAAAATTAATTAGAATTCTACTGTGGTCAATTTTAAACAAAATAAGCCAGGAAAATAAGCAAAAGACTACTTTAAAATTTCCAACTTTATTTGATATTCAAATTTTAAAAACTGGATTTAATTTACTCATGTCACCAATTACAAAGTTATTGAATCCTGTTGTATCATCCCGAACACCTGATGAAGTAATATTAAATAAGGCACAGACCTTGTAACTTGTGCTGGTGCCCACCAGCTCTGGTTATGGGTGCTTTGCCTACATGTGACTGTTTTACAAGTGCCTAGCGCGCGTGTGTGAAGCCTGTCATGAACTGTGGTCCGTCTGGTTCCGGACTATTACTTCGGCGATCTTCAGCTCTCGTCGGAGACGCTCGGGTCTCCCTTCCTTCGGCCGCCTTCCCCTTCCTTCCCCTCCTCCTTGTCTGCCGCGGTCGGCTTGCCGGCCCTGGCTCCTCACTCTTCTCTTGGCTGCGCTCGGCGACTGGTCGTTCCCTCCTCTCTAGGCACTTGCTCGTCGTGCCGTCGGTCGTCGTGATTATTAACGGTAAGTTTCAGCTGTGTTTTATGTTGGGTCGCTCGGGACTCCAAGGTGTTTTGGTGTCTCGGTAAGTCGCAAGGCTACCCCGCGTTTCGCTTGATAATATGTTTTTTTTTGTTTGTTCGTGCGGTCGGCGGCATGTCGAGTGAGTTGCCCCGTTTTTCTTTTAATTTGACCGGACCTCTGTTTTCACTTATTCGTGTTCCTATTATAATTAAAACGTTTCATGTATTTCAAGCTGTGTGATGGCTCTACTGGCGTAAATCTGTATGTATTCTGTTCACAATATACTAATGTTTTGGTAAAACTGATTTTTGCTTATTTATTTAGAATTGAGTCTCCCACGATCTCGGGCTTAACCCGTCATTATAACTTGTGTTGTGATACGCAGCCCAAATTCCTGCGCGACTCTGCTCGGGTTTGAGCCCCGAGTCGTGTTGTTTGCTGGTCTTTGTGTTTGGATTTGCGCATTTTTGATTCAGCTAGGATTTGGCGGTGGCAGTCATGGCACAGTTTGTAAGCGACTTTATTTATAGGCTGGGATATTTGGAATTGCGCGATTATTTGAGGGAGTCGGGCGTCGAGATTGTTGATGGCGAGAACGTGACATCTCTGCGCGTGCGCGCAGTGGGGTATGTTGCTTCGCTTCGTGCTGTTGAGGCAGCGGCCTTGGAAGCATGTGTCGGCCCGACAGATGGTCCTTTGACGGCGGCGCAAACCGTCGTGATCGAACGAGTCAACAAAATAGACGTTTTCACGGTAGTGCGACCTGAAAGTGTGTTGGCATTTTTGCGGAAGGCCGATGCCGTGTTTTACGGCTTTCAAATTAAGGAATTCGTATTTTTGAATGTACTCGGGGGTCGTCTAGAGGGACAGGCGATGGCGATTTTGACGGACGTGTTGGGGGCCCAGCAGGGGTATGTCGAATTTAAGCGGCGTTTAATTGAGCGCGGGTCCGCCTGTAGTGTGGTCGACAGTAAAGAAGCTCTTTGTTGATAGATATCAGGATCCGGCCGAGACCGTGACGCAGTACATAGAGGACGTAAGGATGAATGCCAGGGCAATGAATCTGACTCGGTCAGAAGAGAAATTTGTGGGATTGATTCTGGATCGTTTGGCTCCGGAAGCGAGAGTGCGTCATTTCGGCAATTCCCCTCCTAAAACATTCGAGCAGCTTCACGTCGTGGCCATTGGCATTGAGCGTGAGTTGGGGCTCGACCGCGAGTTTTACCGTCATGTCCCGCCCCCAGTTCCATCGCCCCGCAACATTTATTGTCCGTCGCCGGTGCTAGCAACGAGTTTATCCCTTGGTGTCTCGGCCCCCGAAATGGTGACAGCGGGAGTCCGGTCTAACGGGAATGTGTCCGCGGGTGTTCCCGAATTTCGGGTGCTCCCGGCGTCTCGTACGCGATGCGCAAATTGCGCTGCCTTTGGGCATTCTGCCATACATTGCCCCCTTCCGCGCATTGAGGCTAATGTTAGGACTTGTTTCAGGTGCGGCCGTCCTGGGCATGTTCGGTCGACGTGTTCGGGAAACTGAATCGTGCCCTTCGTGAATGCGCGACGGAGGGCAAAAAGGTAAAATATCGCGCCCCCCGCACCGATTGTTTTGTAAATTTGTTCTTGTATGGGAAAGATCAGGTGGCCCTTGTTGACACCGGGGCTTCCCATTCCTTTGTCCGCGATAGTTTTTTGGCTGTCTTATTGCAGCAGCATTCCTTTTTAAAATCTAAAGTGATTTTGACTGAGTTTCT
>PNEQ01001929.1:18295-29645 GCA_003012365.1 Medauroidea extradentata | reverse complement strand
GTTTTTTTTTTTTTTTTTTTTTTTCAATTGTAATTGACAATAGTAGAACATAATTTTGTTGTTTTCGGAGATTTGAGAACGCAGAAGGCATGTCAGTGTACAACATACAGCTGCCAAAGTGTTAATACTACTTTTCAGCCACATATTGAGGTGTAGGCCTGAGATTTGGGGCAACTAGGATGGACCTAGTTGTGGCCCATGGTAAAGAGCCGCTGCCCGGCTCTGCACTCCAAGGAGCCTGGTGTTTGTCCTCCCAATTTTGTGTGTGTTTGGGCTTCAAGTGTTTTATGTATCTGAAATATCACATCAGTTTTTTTTTCTTCTCTTCAACATAACATTTAGATAAAGTAATAATAGCTACAAATGTGGTGAACTGTACTTAATAGATCACCAGGAAACAAGAAGAGCAAACCGTGTAGTCACGAAAGAGGACAAAAATTTGTAAAAATATTGTAATCTTTGTTTCTTTAAGTGTGGCAGTCGGGTAATTTATAAAAATATCAAGTTTTAATTTATGTAAATTTTTCTAAGGAAGTATTTCAAATGAATAACCTATTAGCTAAAACAGAATATTGTGAGGGAAGCTTACTATTATATTGAGATTTTTTTTTTGTTATAATTTAATAAGTCAGTTTGAATCATAATAATCAGAGGTCAGTTATTTTAACGGTAAAATAAAATCAATGTAGCGGCATCATGTGGGGTATCAATTTAAAGATAATCAAAAACGCCAACATTTTTCTCTCTTGTGTTTTTTTTATTAGATTGCGGGCAAAGTTTTTATTCGAGTTTTCAGTTTAGTAGCTTTATCAGCCTAGTTTGGATGCCTGGGGGGAGCGACTGGCTGGCGCCAGCCGAGAGCTGAACAAAGGTTTAGGAATGCGGGTGCTGTGCTGATGCATTTCCAAGAAAACGACTGGCCTCTGTCAGTTGTATCACTCCGTCGAGCGCGGCAATTTTGTTTATTTAATATTTAATTCCTGGCGTGAAGTTTAATAAATGTAAGCACACTGTGCAAGTTTTCTGGTTGTCAGTTCTCTTTTGTATATTTTATAAGGTATGTTTTGGCCCGAATTAACCATGGTCATTTAAAAGAGTTCCTAGCAGACAGTAGAGGAGGGGTTTCCGCTCGCCATCTTGGTGGCTTGTGGCGTCCTTTTCCTTGCCCCAGTTGTTGAGTGTCTCTTATGCTAAGCGGACGTGTTTTCGGGAGCTGAGAGAGTGATGCGAAATTATGGTGGTCGTTGGACTTGGCGTCCGAGGCAAAGCTGCCTCCGCGTCGGTAATTGAGTAATCGCAATGACTTAAGTTTTTCTTTTTTTTTATATTTTTTTTCTTCTTCGTGGAGTCCCATGTACTGTAGCAACGGCAGACACGATGAAGAGGAGGCGAGTTGCTGTTATTGCATAGTTTACGAGACCGTAATTTCAGTTTGCCACAGCACCATTATCATTCGTCTCATGCTCCTGTGAGATGGCTTTTCGCGCAACAACGTAAATCTCATACATGTTGGGAACTCTTAAGATGCCGGCCTGACAAAGCGGTAGCGTTTCTGATGCACGATGCTCTGGAGGCACCCAGGTTGTTTTTCATTGCCGATTTACTGACTGCCACGTGCTCTGTGATGCTATCTACCGTGTGCAAAAAGGCTTAATAAAATCAAGTTTCTGTTCGGTAGCACGCATCTCTTCATTCATTCAGGGTTCGAACCCACTATTTTCCCTGAGAAATTAGAGTGTGTTTCATACCGACTGGTGTTCAGTCGTGAGCTACGTGGAGCTGTGTGTGTGTCCCAATCACATTTGGTAGCTCACCGCGAGGTGGGGCCGAGTGGGGCATCATATATATTTTGCGACACAAGCGTGGTGGGCAGACAGTACCATCACAGGATTGTCATTGAATTACATGAATGCAATTGAAAGTGAAAGTATTCAGTCAACACCCTTGAACCTATTAGAACATATTTGTCTCTTACATGGTGACACTTAAAAGGAATCAGTGATACTGGCTGTTGATGTTCAACTATTAATATAGCTTGAAATGTTGTGTAGGCTGAAGACCTGCAGCTGTCTGATGCTTCATCGTGCCGTGACCTGAACGCTTGGCGAGTATCCATCCCGTCTGTAGAAACTCGGGTCGACATGAACAACAAGACTTTCCCTGTCTTCAACATCCATGTTCAAAGAATTGACGTGAATTCTGATGGTAAGAACTGAGGAGGTATGCTTTAGATTTTTGTATAGAAGTGAATCACAACAAAGTTGTGTTGTAGCTATGTGTTGAGTCTGTAAACTCGTAAAGAAAAGTTGTAGCTTGATCCACCAAATGTGCACTGTAGGATTAAAGAGCATGATCACTGTGGTTATCCTCTAATACAAATGTTTAAAATCTTCATGGTGTAGCATAGTAGTTAGTCCCAAACAAAGAAAGCCTTAATATAGGGCCACGTCTCGTGATCCAACCATTCTGAAACCTCGTGCTCTGTGTAGGGTATTGTGTACAGCTAGGGTCAAATGCAACAGTGTTCCACCTTGTCGGTATGTTACTTTCTTTCCACATTGTTTTCTTGTATCCTTAATCTGAGGGAACATGTACTGTACAACTTAAGCTTCACCTGATTGGGTAATGTTGCTGGTGATAATTTGTTTTTGTGAACAAAGGTCCCGGATCTTGACTATACATCCACACACACCACACAGTCAGTGTGTGAGAATCACAAACAATCTCCAAATTCTAGTTGTGACTTTCAACACAACCATAAATGTGAACAGTTATCACGTCACTGTAAATTGCTGGTTTTGTGTGTTCATGTCCATTTTGTTTAACATGAAGCAGCAAATACACAATGTTTTGGGCCAGTATTCTGTCTTAACTTTGAGTCTCAATTGAATTTTATACACATGCTATCAAACATTTATGAAGACCATTTGGTACACTAGTCTTTAAAATATCATGCTTTGAACTGCAGTTAGCAATTCACTAGGGCCACAAACACTGGTAGCCTAAGATGCTCCATCCTTTCTGTAGACATTCTTAGCCATTCTGGATATTTTATTCTGTGTGGAACTGGTTCTGTGGAGTCTTTTAACCCAACGACAAATAGCCCATTTTTCTGGTATAAGTTGTTAATGGCTATCGTTTTCTTAAAATATGTTGCATAGTCACTGCAGACTTGAACATCACAAGCCACAGAACATAGTGTTTTCTACTGCACTGTTGGCATTTCACCAGAGAAGAAAGTGAATAATTCCACATTTGCCTTGCTCTATCTAAAGGTTGGCAATGTGACTGTCAAACACCTCAGTTTAAAAAACTATCTAATAGATACAATTTAGTGTATGAACTGCTTTTGATAGTCTCAGTGTTTTGAAATTATGCTATTTTTGTGATGATCCGTTGATTACAAACTGTATATATTCTTGAGTATTCATCTGTCAGCCATTGTTATGTAACTACGGTAGTAACCATGTCCTACGTGCATGTTGCAGAAGACCCCGAGGCGTACCACTGGACGGTGGACAGGCGGTACAATGACTTCTACACTCTAGAGTCAAAGTTGACAGAGTTCCACGGAGAGTTTGCAGACACCCACTTGCCACCCAAGAGACTGCTGTTTGAGCCTCGGGGTCCGGAGTACATGGAGCGTAAGAGGCTGGTCAGTCCATCCATGATTTCAAAGTATGGAACAATTGTGTATACAAGACTATTGTGGAGTACTGCTGGATTAGGGCATTCGTTAATATGCAAAGGATTTAATACTTCATAGGTACTTTGTATCTGTAGTAAAAAAAATACAGTTATGTTTATACTGGAGGTGAAAAAATTAATTTTGTTAGTAAGAGTGCCAATTATTGTGCTAACATCCTCTAATATAGACTAAATGTTATTTTCTGAGGGAGTTTTTTTTTTCCAGGAACTTTCATAATGTATTGAATCAAGTGGTTAGTACATAGCGTGAACACAAGCTATTGGTGTGTCCTTTGAAGTGAAATTTATGACCATTTTACAATAACGTGCTAGATACTGAATGCAAATACGTAATAGTCCCATGTTGTTGAATGCGTGTGCCATTTTAGACTGTTCCATCCGGAGCAGAATCACCAATGAAAGGTGGTTAGGTAGTTCCCAAAATTGACGTAACATATATTCAACTGAGCGTTTATTAGAGACGAAGCCGTCATATCAGTCAGACATGATAGATAGACATTGACCAGGCCCTACACTATAGTGAATAACCATTGCAGAATTTTCCTGGAGTGCTTGTGGAAAACTATAAACAACTGACACCATGATGGCTGTACTGGGAGTGAATAGTGTCCTCCACAGTTTGAGATCAGTGTTTTTGTATGAGTAAAAGAAACATTGACAGTTCTCTGGAAAGACTGTATGTAATGTATGCACAGAACAGCTGGCGTCATTGTGTACCATGCTAGCAGGCTGCAAGTTGTCTGAGACTAGCAGGAGTGAAGGATGTGTGGTCCCAGTGGTGTACGTACGGTGTGTACCAATAAGGAACGCAGGGAGGAGGGAGCTGTCCTGCCATGCCCTGGGTATCATTTAAAAGAGGGTGCCAGTTTGACTTTTACTTGAAATAAAGTTAAAAGATAATTTACTCATAGGGACTGTAATTTAGGTTACTGTTTCAGTACAGTATTATTATGTGTGTTCATCGTACAGTGTCTTTTTTTAAATCATTCCATTTTACTGTAGCATAATACAGTGTTGTAAGTTAAGTGAGTGAGAGTTCATTGTTTTGACATTTACGTACTATAAACTTGTAAACATTCAAATTAGAAGGAAAATAAATTGAACCTTTTAGAAGAATAGTCTGGAGAAAGAGAAGTGCCATAAACACTTGCATGTACTGTACTATGTGTTGCAGAACTTTGAGCACTTCCTCCAGTGCCTGCTGCAGAAGCCAAACCTGCGGGGAAGTGACCTGCTACATACGTTCCTGCGCTCCACTGGGGAGTTTCTTCCTGCGCCCACTGGGCTGGCCGGAGCAGTGCCCGAGGGCCTTGGCCGTATGATCCGCCGCTCTGTCCCCATCCGCCTTCGCAAGGAGCGTGGCCAGCACCTTGACACTTTCCTCTCCTCGTTTGTGCAGTCTGTAGAGAGCAGCAAGGCTCGCCCCAGGTATGATGCTGTCTGCCATCTCTTCCCTGTCCATGCTGCATCCGCTCATTATTTCAAATGCATAACTACTACACTTTTCATAATGCTGATACATTATTTTCTATTGGATTGCATAAGTTTTTAATATTTATTTCTTCAGTCATAAATTTACCATATTTACTCGCATATAGTTCACACTTTTATTCCAAAACATCTGATAAAAATTCAGGAGTGTGCACTATACACAGAAAATAGGAAAAAGAAAGTTGAAAAAAGTAGGTATCAGGAGGGGGGGAGAAGGCGGAGTTGTAGTCGTAGACTGGCGGGTGTCAAGAGTGGGTGGCAGAGTGAGAGAATGTTCTCACCGCCCCTTTCCTCCATCATTACTCTTCTTCTTTCCCCAACCCCCCCAACTCTGCTGTAACTGCAGCTGCGAAAACTATTTTTTTTGTCAGGTGTGGCAGAAACGAAAGCTCAAAGTTTGTAGGTTACAGGCAGAAGCAATATGAGAAGTTAATTTTGATGTCTCCTGATCAGCTATCTTTCCATGGAGAAAGAAAGGAATAAAAAGGGAGACGATGTACTATTTTTTCCTCTTAGGAGAGGGAAGGGAAGGCAGGGTGGTGGTACAGGCCGCACAGACCTCTTGTTTGTAGCTATCCCCTGCCACATTCCTGATTCTTTCTTTCTTCTCAGCTCTGGGCAGTAAATAAATAAGGCAAGCTTGCTCTGCTGTCATGGCACGATCTCAAGGCGGAAGGGTAGGGGGACATTCTGGAAGTGGCAAACACAGCACCTAAGAGGGGGGAGGGGAGACTGTTGTGTAGGTGTGTGGGTGTACACACTCGCACACATGCGTGAGCTGGCTGCAGGCAGCAAGTGACCTTGGCTGGCTATTTATAGATATCTATGGACAAGGGTGAGGCAAGCCACAACCGCCCCCTCCCCCTCCACCTTACAGGCTTACTCCCCTTCCTCACCACCATCACTCTCTAGCCAGTGTGAATGTTATCTTTCCTCTCTTTTGTTTGCTGTCAGTCACATTTCCTTCCTCCCCTCCCCCCACTGATCCTTCATAGCCTCCTTGATGATGCTTCACAGTCTTTTACTCCCATGATTTTTTTACATGCTAGCAGGGCACTTAAATTTTTTCCTTTGTAAATTGTTGCAAAAATCATGGTGCGCACTATACACGAGGGTGCATTGTACACAAGTATATACAGTACCATACATTATTGCTTGAATCTTGAAAATGTCTAGTTAATAGTATAAGTACGTACTGTATTAAAATCTTTTAGGACAGGAGTAAAGAACAGACCACAAATACAATAAAGAAAAAGAAGCTGGGTTAATGTTTATTTAATTTGTTGCTGATGTTAATTCCAGTTTCTTTTTCTTAGTAATTGCATTTGTGGTCTGTCCTTAACTCCTATCTTGAAGTTTTTTTATGTACTAGCAAAATTATTTTATTTACAAATTATAAATATGGATCAGTATTTCTGAAAGTGTTATTAATATGTAATATGTAAACATGTTAAAAAAATTTTTAATCTACGTATATGTACAAAAGTAAGTAAGGTGTCCATGCTTTATTTTGTTGAAGTTTCAGTGCTTTAAAGATAGTTAATTGTATAAAGTTACAAGATGAGACTATAATTTATATTGTATATAGTGAATATTGTATGTAGAATTGAATACTATTAGAGATGGGTTAAAACCACATTTTGCAGATGTTGCTGATACTGATACATTTGTGGCCGATCCTACTGATTATGCTGTTACAAATAATTTTCATTGTAATAAAATACTTAATGTCATGAAATTACACTAGAACATTATCAGAAAGTTAAATTAGAGGTTTTGGTAATGTTCAATCATAATTTATAATTTATTATTACTGGCATAATTCCCATATAATTTTCACCTACATAAAAAGAATTGGATGACTTTTAAATTAAGTGACATACGTTCCCACCTATAAAAATCTCCTTGTTAATAGGCATTACCGTTATTTAGGGGTGTGCAAATAGTGGTTTTAGTGTTTCGAATAGTTTTTGAACCAATATTAATTTTTTGGAATATTTTTCAAAAAGTGGTTTTTCAAATTTTTGTATACATTTGCCAGTGCATAAGCTGGCATTTACAAGGAGGTATAGAAATGCACTTTGCTTTATTAATTTAAGCATAAAAATTTAGCAGTTTTTACTTTGATAGCCTGGTTTTTTTTATGTGGTACCTGTTCTTACAGCAATATACTATTTTTTTCTCAGTTTTTTACTTTTATAATGTTTGTGAGAAATCACAAAACTGTTTCTGTAAACAAGTGCTTATTACAGGCGGCATTGCTGATCAAGTTTACTTCTTCCGTATATGTATAAAGATAAAAAAAGTACTTTGTGTAATATTTTTTTAAGAATTTAAATACAGAAATTTGAAAGCTAAATTAATGTGTAATAAATTATTATAATACCTCCTACGTAAAATTAGAACTTTGTGTGTAGGAAACAATATACTGTTAATCACTAATAATATTTCAAACTAATTTTGGTAAAATAACAGGTTAACTTCCTGCGTGTTTCACATTTGGAAACATTCGTAGAGTAGCTGCATAGAAATTCTGAACATGTTCAACCGGCTAATTATATAATCAAATAAAAGTAGGCCTAATAGTGTTAGAAAAAGTTTAACCATAGTACACTCACATTAACTACTTCGTTCATGGCCTTGTTTACTTACAAAAATGTTAACAAGGTCACAATATTATTGATGCATAACATTCCAGCATGAACCCCTGTAATTTCGTCCTGACAAATACCTTGAATCCGCACTTTTGTCACATTAAATTTCGGATTGCAGACTACACAAACAGCTGAAAATGATGTTTCCCCACGTTTTTGCCATTTTAATTTGTGTTCCCACTCTTTTCGGCATTGGTAAGAATTCACAATATTTTTTGCTTCTTTACTTAACGAAAATAAATTAAGAATTATTAATATCTCCGCAGCAAACATTTTATGTAAATAGCATACGGCATGGCGTTAAATGTAAACAAACAACATTAGACACCTTGTCATAGATGTATGCATGGTAATTGGTAGACATCAAACTTTTGCTGCTGCGATTACTGTCTTATGACGGCGACGTGACCACCACTGTCGCCATCTTGTGTATATCGAGATGTTACGTTAGCGTGTATCGCTATGCTTCGAGTGACAAGTATTCGATGATGAGTATCTGCGCGAGTATATCTATGGCTACGAATGTAACGCCGCATGTGAATATGTAAATATTTACGTTGAAAACATACATGAATGTTAATTCTTTCCGGTATATTTATATTAACCTTTAAATATCTGCGAAAACGGGAAAATCCGTCAAATTATGTTACGCTTGTAAGTAGAAATAGCCTTGTTACCCGCTCGTATAATTTTAAGAAATTGTTAAAAATTCACTATTCGAAATTGCTCGAATACTTTGAAATTTGGTAATCTGGTATTTGTTTTTCGAATACGAATAGTACAGATTTACTTTTCGAAAAATATTCAAAATTTCGAATATTCCCACATCCCTACAGTTATTTCATTTTGTCCCTTTTTATTTCTCATTGAAAAATTCCATGTTACGTTAAGGGTTGTATTTCCTTGACAAATTTTTCTGTTTTTAATATGGTCTCAGAACAAAGTGTATAAAATATGTGCATAGAATATGAATGAATTTCATTTACAGTAATTAAAGAGTGTTGTAGTGAAATTTTCAAAAATGTTGGAATTGTATGTACCTACATTTGGTTATTTGCCGTGCAAGGAGTGAGGCCAGTAATTTTTTCAGATGTTGGATTCAAAAGTGCTCAGTGTATTGTGAAGTACCGTATTTACTCGCATAATGGCTGCAGCAATTTGACCATTTTATTTTACCAAAAAAGTGGCGTGCGGACATTATGAGGTGTTTTCAGAAAAAAAAGATTGTGTAAATACTGTAAATTAAAAGAACACATTTATCCGTATTTACTCTTCTGTAGCATGCATTTTTTCCACAAAGTCAAAGATGTTTGGGGTGTGTGGAAAATATGAAAATTGATGAGGTGGTCTCAATCCAGTCATGTGCGGTCTTTCTAATTGCTGTAAGTAAATCGTAAATGTACACATTTATCAGTATTTACATGACTATAGCATGCCCTGTTCTTCAAAAATAAAAAGTTTCTGGGAGGTGTGGGAAACACAAAAAAAGAAAAGAGAAGCTCGTAAATCTATTCATGTGGGACACCTGTTAATCAGTTCACATGTGATACTTGTTGAAAAAGGCAGGCGTGGGTATTATGTGAATTTTTTTAAAAAACTTCTTTAAGACTTCTGAAATAAGGGTGCTGACATTATGTGAGGGTGGATATTATGCGAGTAAATATAGTACCAATAAATGGTCAAAGAGAAAGTTGTTACATGCAAGGATGAACAGTCTGTAGAGAGGGAGAACACATGTAAAGGTAAAGTCACCTTATTGACACAAGCGTTACCAATCAAAGTTATTGTTCAACTGCAGTGGCCTATTGTGTGCACATTCTTTGAACGGCAACTAGAATCATGTGATTGGATTGTTCCAGCAAGTACGAGTGGAAAGATGTGAATCTCACTCAGAAGAGGCATGTTCGTTGTCTCACCAAGTCAGTGTTTGGGGACAACTTTGGCATTCCGCCGAGCCAGCAGCTGCCAGTCGTCTCGAGCCTCGTCACCGGTAGCTGCAACGTCCCTGTGCAGGGGATATTTGATTGTGTCTTATACCTTGGTGAGTCACTAACATAACTCCGTGCAGTAAGAATGTTATATAAGGATGGTGGGGAATAGGCCGCTAGACTAACAAAGCAATATAACAGACAGAGGTACAAGTACTTACAGTTGATACTTGTAAATATGTACACACACACGAAGGGACGACACACATAGTTCCTTGGAAGTGTGGTCACGACGTTTCGCCAATATTAAACTGGCTTCCTCGGGCGGCAATCCATGGCACACTCTGAAGCAGAATAAATTTGTTTATGTATTTACGGTTGGAAATAAGACAGAAGACAGAAAATAAACAGGAAAGAAAGATAGTCACAACGAGGACGGACACAAGATGGCGGAAAATAATGTGTTGAAATTGAAAAAATATATATAAGAATGGCGGGAAATAGACCGCTAGGCTAACACTTGTGTGCCATGCCTTGCCGCCCGAGGAAGCAAGTTTAATGCTGGCGAAACGTCGCGACCGCGCTTCCGCGGAAAAATGTGTGTCATCCCTTCGTGTGTATGTACCTATTTACAAATATCAACTGTAAGTACTTGCACTTCTGTCACATTACTCAATAAGAATGTTATTAAAGAACGTTATGACTAATCATTTATGAACTACAGTGAAACTTCCCAATACCGGACACCTCTGGTGCATAAAAAAATGTCCGGTATTGAGAAGTGTCCGCTATTAGGAATTACAGTAGTATATAAAAATATAGTACATACTATATAAAACATTTTAATACAAAAATGGTAGACCTACATAATTTTCTTAACTCTATACTGCGTTAAACTCTCGCTAGTCCAAAGCCGAATTTTTGTGGTATTTTCGGAGAAATTTTAAAACCTTTCGACAATGTACGGCAATAAATCTTACCACGCGCCGATACAGCTGGCTGGCCAACGTGACTCATCCACACACACTAGCGCGCGCGAGCATGAGACTGTATGCCTTGGCTACACGTCGCTCGCTCTCGCTCGCACTGTCAGCCGGTTCGGCACGTGAAATATTTCCGAGTCGTATGTCAAAGTTTCCGAGATCGACGTGGGTATTTATTAAAAGAAAAGTTTGATGCCAATGTTTTGTGGTGCATAATTTACGTTAACTGCAGCTCATGTCACCCTAATTTGTCCATTGTTCTCAACGTGTGTGCGAACAAATCCTCACTCCATATGCATTCTGCTAAACTCGAGTATTTTCATACGGCTCACTTAATTGAATGAAAGGCATGAAAAAAAAACCGTTTTCTACACTTTCAATCTGCCAAGTAAACGTCACAGCCTCAGAAAGAAAGAAACAGAGGCTACAAAACCACTCAAACGTTAGTGTATCTACAGTCAGTCCATCCGTTTTTGGGAATGTACGTTTGCTGGAACCGCAGCTATTCTCCGTCCACGACTTCAGTATTGCTTCTCTATTTTTTATTATGTCGGCAATCTGAGTTTTCCCCACGTCGAACTTCGCA
>PNEQ01001929.1:0-17295 GCA_003012365.1 Medauroidea extradentata | reverse complement strand
ACAGACTGTTTGATAACACAACAAACATATGTTTACATGTTGGTTCATAGTTTGCAAACGCGACGTTGCAAACTGCTTCCTACTAAAAAAACGGGATACGAAAAAAAAGCGGGAGAAAAAATAAGAAAGCGGGAGGGCGGGAGAATAAACATAAAGTCGGGAGTCTCCCGCCTAAAGCGGGAGACTTGGCAGGTATGTATATTGTTTATGTTTGGAAAGTTTTTTTGAGCATTTTAATGAGGCGTGCCAGTCTGTGCTATGGCTCTACCTGTCTAGCTTGCAGGCACAGAGTGTATAGTCCAACGTAATTAAGAATTCTTCTTTTTGACAGTTGTGTTGGTGTTTCATTTTACGGCAGTTTCCATGAAATGAACAGTTTTTTTTTTCTCTGCTACAAGTGATTTTGGTACGAACACACTCAGTTGGCTCTCTAACAGTGTAATTTATAAAAATTAAAATTATTTTCCTGTAAAATTTCATACACATGACAGTCTTCAGTACTGTTCAAAAATGTAATTTTTTGTGAGATGGACTATAGATGTAGAATCAAGATTAAAAGAGATTACTTCTCTGTGAACCAATTTCAGAAACCGCTCTTAAGAAGTTCTCCATCTAAGAATTTCCTGCTTTGTTGAATCATTTCAAACCTTATGTGTAAGCACATGTGTAACTGAACCCTTTTGATAAGTTTTCCTGGTTAATAAGCATTATAAGTTTATATTCCATAATAAATGGTAACAGGATTTCGCTGTATTACTGTAGAAAGGGCATTCTAAAAGTTTTGTTTGCTCATACTTTATTTTTGTAAAATGCAATTTTAGTATTAAATTTTTATTAGGTTTTAAGTACCTATTAAAGATTTGCAAGGTTGCTCACTGTAACAGTTTTCCTTGAAAAATTTCTAGTAAAATACTTTTTGTTTGACAGAATTATCTTTAAAACTGAGAAATTTGTTGTAATAAAAAAAACTCCGTCCTATCTGTGGATACACGAGGTAGGTAGACAGAGCGCTTAATGGTGGTGGGTATTGCAGCTGTGCGGGTGTTTGGTGCACCACAGCCAGTGGTGCGACTAGCACTGGCGGTGCGCGCCCTGCTGCACAACACCATCAATGCAGTCGTCAACTTCTATCTGGACCGGAAGCTGCGCAAGCTGCTGGTCGCTCCTCGCTTGGCACATCTCCTGCATCTCCTGCGAGGTAGGTTGCCCTCTGCTATGTGCCACATTATCCTGTTTCATCCATCTGTATCTTGTGTTTTCATTCCTGCAAGTATGATTCTGTAAGTACTTGTGTGCATTTCTGTCTTCATGTTTTAGTTATTAGCAGCCTAGCAGCCGTTTCCAACCTTTAGCTGTCTATTTGTTTGTGATATGTCATAATATTAGCTCAGGCAGGCAAACATTTTAGCTTTAAGCATTCAGACAGTAACCAGATTAAATTTTTCAAATATCCAATAAGTCTTGAGAGTGACTTCTCGGTCAGTTCAAGGTCAACTCTACTTTAGAGCAAGGTTAGCAACTGTTAACTCAAAACACACCAAGTTGGGGGGGGGGGGGAATATTAATACATAGTACAGTACACTTTTAACCAAAACCAGTACAAAATGCTACTCAATGCTTATTGTTGAAAATGTAGAAGAATAAAGTGAAAAATGAACAAATGAAAATAAAAAAATGAATAAAAAAATTTGCTGCTGTCATCACATTTAGTAAAGTACAGCATTTAATGAATGTATAAAATCCTTAGCATTACACATTTAGAACTGCAGCTATCTTAGAACCCTAAATTGTTTGCAGGCGTTGAGACTTAACCTGGTGATCTAGAAGACCTGGTCATGTGACTGACCAACCTACCTTACTCTAGCACTGTTCATAAATGTAAACTGTGAATTCAAGCTACCCTCAATGTTAACTGTGTGTGGACTGGATTTTCAGGATGAGTACATTGATCACCAGAGGCTGTCGGGAGCCTCTAGCAGGGTTGACGTGCTAACTGTGTGTACAGAATGTGTGGCTCGTCGGGTTGTTTGAGCCATGTCAGCTCCCAGTCTGAAGTCATGATGACTGTATGGAATGTTTAGGAGCAGTGTTCCAACCTAGAGGGCTGCCTGCGTCGCCCGCTGACCTGGAGGCGAGAGCTGGCCGCACACTAGAGCAGCTGGAGAAGTTGCTGCCTGGTTGGTTGTCGCGCTGGGTCGGGCCCGGCTACAGGATCGGTCTGTTGACACTCTTCACTGCCATACAGAGCCCGCAGCTCAACAAGCAGGTGAGGTCACACTACTCACTATTGTAGTTGGTACCAACCCAGTATGCTCTGTTTGTGTGTGTCTCTCGCCTGTTTATTGCAATATACCTGCATCAAAATTCATTTAAATGGACATTTCCTCAGAATTATGGTACTCTGGGGGAGGGGGTTTGGAAGAAGGATACAGTAACGCCCAATATCGCCCCCCTCCACTCCTTCACTGCTACACCTATGTTTGTAGCCATAAAGTTTTTAAAGCCTTGATCCCCTATTTCTACTATTTTCGCGATGTGTGCATTAACTTCACGTATGTGAAGCTGTAGGGGGAGACATCGCTGGATTTTTTTTTCTTTTACAGACTGTGCAATGCTGGTACTTTTTTTTTTGCCGTGCTGTATTGAGAGCGGAAAAAAAAACAGCATCGTCTCTTCAACCTCCATCCCCCTGGGCTATCACAAGACACTGAAACATGGGAGAGAGTCGCAGAGTGGGAGAGGAAAAACAAACATGTGGCTCTGCTTTGGGGCGAGACAAGATGCAAGTCGCACCTGACTATCAGACAGTCGGCAGTTGATGTCCATTCACACAAGCACAATCTGGCTTGTTTTAAGGGCAACGGGGTGGGAAATAGGTTATTATTGGCTGGCGTGGACAGTCAGGAGGGGTGTTATCTGTGTTTAGCGGCATGTTTCTTACAGCACAGCACTCACAATGGAAAATGTAACACAAACGATTTTCCTTAAATTTTCGATTTTTGACACAAATTTTTCACGGTTCCCTCAAAAAAAGGTAGTAAATTACTATTGCTATGCCACGTCGCGTATCGAACTGCGCAGCTGAGATAAGCACATGTGGAGGAGTGTGAAATGGAATTTCAGGCAGGAGGGAGCACGGAGAAGTGAGGGGAGCAGGAGGTAAGGCAGTGTTAGTCTCCATGTCTCACATATGTTGGTGTTGCACGGACGGCCTGCTCACCCGGCGCACGCTTCAACTATATTCCAGCCAAAGTTTCAAACATTTTTCAACAGTCTTTTTTTTCACAGCTGCATAATATACAAATGTATGATAACTGCAGGATGACTGCAGAATGTTATTGTTTAATGTACACATAATTATTTTAAAATAATGTTTTACTGCGATCTATTGCACTTTATTTAGCTTTGATCAATTATTATAGTATTAATTTTTCCAGGGTTCCTGGAAATTATGTCGTTAGATCGCCAATGTTGTTAGTTCCGATGTCGTTAAATCGGAGGTTTACTGTACCAATTAAATTATGTATATTGTACTGTATGGAAAGTTAATGTCTCAGGTCACATTAAATAATATTTTTAAATTATTACTGTATTCTAGAATAGATGGTCTTGAATAGTGCCCACTTCATCACGAACCACGTATAGTACAGTGTAGAATACAGCTGTAGAACTTCAGTGGGGAAGGGGACAGTGGGTGTGGTCTCCGTGGATAACTCTTGTATGTTTGTTACAGCTGGTGCACTCGCTACTGGACGTAGTAGTGGAGGAACTGTACCCGGGCCTGGCCACCGGAGAGATCTCCCCTCAGCCTAGCAGCAAGTAGCCTCCCCTTCCCCTGCCTGTCCTCGAGCCGATCTCCTGCAGCTCCGTACTGTACTCATAGCTATAAGTTGGCTTGGCTCTGTTTATTGTTGTTGTTCTTTGATGTTACATTCTCTTTACAATTCCTTATTGTTTGTTGATGCATTCCTCATGCGCTGTACGTATTTAAAAGAGAAATATTATATGCGTTACAGTTTTCAAATAGTTTGTTAGCTGTTCGTATCTGATATATTTTTATATCGTTATTTATGTGTATTTGTTGTTCTGTTTAGATAATGTTGTTACTTCAGTTTGTTACTGTTCCATATTTTGGTGATTTTGTTGTTGACTTTTACCAGTTATGGCTTCAACAATTTATGTGTAGTGTGTGTTATATAGAGTCCTGTTGTTATTATATTTATGCTAGTTTACCGGTAGTTATTTTATGTAAGGAAAATTAGTGCAGTAAGAAAATGTTAAATTTGTGTTGCTGTAGTTTTATACTGTCAACTGAATGCTGTACTTACAAGCAGGAGGTATTGGTAAAGTAAAAAAAGACACTTTTTAGGTCCAAATTCAGGCATTTTCGCCAAGGTTGTTATGTACACGTTGTACCTTCAGACCTCCAGCCTGCTTGCAGTCTTTCTTTTCTTCCCCGGCTGTAAAATGATCAAGTCTGAATGCTCTGCTTTTGTTCCCTATGCTTTGCCCCTGACTACAGTACAAGTATGCATAGTTCACTGTTGTACAGTTTCATCACAAACATAGTTCAACAAGATGTTGAAAGAATATGAGAATGTTGTACATGACTACATGTTAACCAGTTTGCATTACTTTCATTAATGTTATAAGTTTTGCTAATGCTAGACTAGGTTTTAAGCATAGTGATTTAGCTTATAACTGAATATATATGTGTAAGATATAAACAAGTACACTTCTCAAGCTTGTTGTAAGCGACTGTAAACAGCAACCAATAGACAATTTTATAGTGGTATAATTGATACAGTAGAACCCTGTTATAGTGTTCCCACTTATAATGTTTTCCTGGTTATAATGCTACCTTCATTAGGTCCCTAAAACAAACTTGTGGTAGGAAATTACCCTGTTATAATGTTTTCCCATTTATAATGTAAACATTTTTTCGGTCCCTTGAGAAACATTATAACAGGGTTCTACTGATAATTTAGCTTTTCAAATGCTTGTACAGAATTACTACAGTTGGTAAAACTTTGCATAAGTGTAGCCACTAGTGTGAGGACATGAAATGCACAGAATTGCTCTGTACCAAACTGACAAGACGACTGCGTGCAACAGTTCAAGTTGGCATGATACAGTAGTTGACCGAGGGCATTGTGTCGTTTCTTCTTCAGTGGAACCATACTTAGTGTGTAATTTGTGTTGAACAGGTTTCTTCAGATTTATTTAATGTCCATGAAAAATTAAATTTCTTGTGACATTTTTGTAACTACATTTGTTATTGTTTACTTGAGACACTTTAGGTTTCAACTGAAAGCTTTTCTTTATGCTCATGTATTTATAAGATACTGTTTATATGTATACATTTTAATGAGACTGATTTTATGTTAACTATGATTCAAATAAACGAATTTAAAATCACTTACACAGGCTGATTTATGCAATATGTCAAAATACGTATAATTTAAATTTAACTTCCATGTTTATGTTATGCTGTTTGACTATTTTGTGTGATAATTAAAACAAAGTGGTTTTCAAAAGTGACATTGTTCATTTAAAAGACAGAAGTTATGTAGATAAAAATGACAAATTCAGAGTCTTAAATTGAGTCTGTACTGTACAAATATGCACAAAGGATAGCTACCAGTCGAGATACTCTGCCGCGTGGGTGGAGTAGCAGAGGGAGATATGTATTGGAGTGAATCAGGGGCAAATCCTAATACAATAACTCCTTAAGGGGTGGGTTTAACCAAGGCAAATGAGTGTTGTTCTCGGGTGCCGGTAGGAGCCATGTCTTTTAGTTTCTCGATTATGGTGAGGAAAATAAATGTGAGAAATACAATTTTAATGCTTGCTGCAAACTATGAACGTAGTAACATTTTAAGATTAAAAACTGATAGAACCCCCATATTACACTTTCTAGGGGAAAAATAAAAATGGTGTAAATGAGGAGAAAGTGTAAATGGAGGGAAACAACAAAATCTGTAACAAAACATCTATTAATTTAAAAATTTTTTACAAGTTAGTTCGTCAGTCAAGCAATAAATTGTATCTCGTGCTCCTCCGCTGCTTCATACGAGCCAAGTACAGCTACAGGCCAGCCAGCCCTCCCCTGTCATGAGACATAGCTAGCACAACTGTCTGTCATATTGACTGGTACATATGTGTGTAACCTCCGTCCTTACCATTATACTGCTGGGAGACTGCATGCGAGTGTGTGAGCTGTAAGCTGCGTATTGGGTAATTACCAGCGTCTAGACTACGTATATACGGCCTTGCTATGACAGTACAGGGCCACAACGTCTTTGCCAACAAGCTTCTAGACCAATCAGGCTCCAGAGTAGCATCAACTCATCACAATGCTGCAGATCACCGACCATCTATTGGGATTTAATCTTACAAATAAAATGGAAAATGCGCAAGTAGTTACAAGTTTTTCTATAAAAGTAACCAACTCGCCACAGAGATCACGCTGCCAGTTTGTAAACACAGGCATGCACCAATGAATAGCAGCACTTCCCTCTTTATCACGTTTACCCCAAATGGTTGTTAACAATTTCCAGATGTCTTAATGCAGCTTTGATTAAACACGAGAAATGCCTGTTGATGAGTCAGAATCAATTAAAGCCACCAAACTGTCACACTCTCTTGGTTATTGTGTATCATAGTACACAGGTTGTTCAGTGATCGGGAAATTGTGGGAAGTACAGGAATTGTACGTGATTTTTTCGAAGTCGGGAGTGTGCAGGAAATGTACTTGGAATTTTAATTATCTGCGGGAATTTCTCTGCCACCAATCATTTCGTAACGTCATCAAGAATTTAGGCTGTATTTTGATAGCTGCAATTTTAGTTATTTCTAGAGACAAGTGTTTTTCGCTATGTGCAAAGTTGCGAATTTTTCAGTTTTTGTTTAAAATCTGAATTCCCATCATTCAGTGCTAAATTACAAGGTTAATGCACAATTTTTATCGCATTCCGTATTATTTAACACATTCGAGAATTGAAGTGAATCGACAGAATCTATTTTTGACAGTGAAAGCAAGATTCAAGTATATCGAAGTAGATGAGAAAATGGCGGGCGTACTGTTTAGGTTTAGTCGTGGGTTCTTGGTGGTGTGCGATCAGCGTTTGGAGTGTATGTAAATTAGAACAGTGCATACGATTCACGAAGCCCTATTGGATGTTTGTGTTTCATTGTAAATGCTTGTAATCTGAAAGTACCTGAATATATTTATGATCAGAGAATTTGCACGAGTTTCTTTGTTCAAGAATATACTTGACCAACCTTGTAGCCTACATCTTTAAGAATAGGTAGGAGTGTTGTTCGAGTCTTGCCCCGTTTGTGTGGGCTTAGCCGTGGGACTAAGTATTCAAGGAGTTTATTTGTTAAGGCCTTCGGCCCGAGAGAGTAAACTGGGCCAGTGTTGGGCTCAATGTTATTTTCTTAGTGAGTCAATATTCTAGGAGGCAAAGAATGAAGAGAATAGGACGCATAACCTTAGGTTCCAGCATCCTCAGAGCAGGATACTGCAATAAAAAAGTCAGTGAGGTGGCTGCTTATCGCCATGTTGCAGAAGTGGTGAGACCACACCATGGCCAATCCAGTCTGCTAAATCGGCAGAGACGGGAGAATTTCGGTAGAGCATCGAGCACATGTAAACGTGAAACTACGGCACTGAGACTGGGTAATTGGGAAGTTGAATCTGAGACTTCTAAATTGGTACTGGAACTTGAAACTGAAATTGAAACTGGAACCCTCAAAGATGTGGGTGAAGAAAAGCTACGTAGATAGCATCTTGAAGCTAGACGTAGATAGTTAAAATTTCTTACTACGTTTTCCAAAAATGGAAACTACGGCGCTACTTCTACAAAAAGATAAAAAAATAACTAGTGTAACCTAAGAGTGACTACATCCTGAGCGTACAGTAGTTCGTGTTACACACGTAAACGAGTAAAAGTATTCTCGTACAAAAACACGTCTGGCGCGCACAAGGTGGTAACTTATAATGGCTGAAAACCAGCGCTGCTGGAGACCGAGTACAGGTACAGGAGATTAAAAAAATTCTCAAGAGATGGCGCGCGAGTGTTCGAACGGCAAAAATGGCTTATGTTACTGGACACAGTGCAGATTAAACCAGTTACGACTGACTGTACAAGCACTTTCTGACTAACAGAACGGGGTGGAGGAAGGTACGAGGTACAGCTTTGGCGTCCCTGAGCGTAGGACCGCTGTGTGAACAGCAGAAGTTATCGTTACTTGCGGCGTGAAATAAAACTCTGGAGATGTGAAGCTAGAAGTGAGAGTCCTGGACAAAACAGCTAAGTTTGATAAAAATCTAAAAATATTTCGTAAGAGATAGGATACTATGCTACAAAATAAAAATGGCCAGCATTTTT
Organism: Medauroidea extradentata; assembly: GCA_003012365.1. NCBI lineage: Eukaryota > Metazoa > Arthropoda > Insecta > Phasmatodea > Phasmatidae > Medauroidea > Medauroidea extradentata. Next base: position 8,899 of record PNEQ01001929.1, on the reverse strand, counting down.
ATAAATTTGATCGCAAGGTGAACGAAATACCCAAATGTTTGTGTTTTCTTATGAGTTTTACTAACTAAAGTCCTTTATAACATAATGAAACACTTATTTGCTTCCAATTCGCAATCCTGTAAATTGATATTTATCTTGTAAGTTAAGATTTATGCTGATTATTCCTAACAAATCAGTTAATATCTGGCTTTCTGACAAATTGCTCTTTGAGAATTATGGTACATCAATCTTTTATGTTCATTTGCAAAATTTCCACTTTGTAAACAGTATTTCCATAGTTACATTTTGCAAGTCGTCTTTCTCACCAGTCCGATTGTCTAGTCCGCCAAATGCCACGCACTTCTTCCCCCCCCCCCTCCTCAACCTCCTTTCTTCATTGCACTTACGCACCCAGAAAAGCCCGTCTTTGGTGGTAACAGTATCTACGGAGTACATTAAGTCCTGCCCTGCCAGCATGATACGGAGGAGAGGAGTGGAGGGCTGTTCCGTCTGTCCCGAGCACCATCTCGGAACAATATACAGTATGTAGATATACTGTTTGTCTTATGTTACAATACAGATGTCGCATCTCACCTGTTACATTAATGTATGCCTGTAGTCAACAAATTTTTTAAATTAAATAATTTTTTATCCATCAGTGTCCTTAGCTGTTTTGCTATGGATTTGGGGTAGTGAGGGGATGGGCATAATTCTTTACACTAACAATTTTGTTTTATTTTTGCAAAATATAAATGACATCACAACTATGAATTGTGGAATAAAATTGTATTTACTGATGCGTAGTCCATAAAGTAAGAATATCGCATGGAAAAATACATTTTGAAACAATACGAAAGAATATAAAATTTAAACGCATCATATTGTTGCGTGTTGGCCGGGCAGCAGGCACATTACATCATGCCGGTGCAGTCAGCCCTGTGAGTCAACCAGTGATGTCATGGGTTTTCGCAGCTATGTCGCATCTCCCGAGAGACGTCACTGGGTTTCCCCGATGACGCCAGTGCGAATACGTGACTATCAACAAGTACGACCGAGGTAATGTCTATTTTTAGACTTCAGGTCACCATATTTTATCAGCTTTTGACGTCATTGAAGGGGCCGTATAAAAGCATCGGAACTGCGCAACATGAGTCAGTCTAGTATTGGAGAGTCTTGTGGAGTCTTAGTAGTGAGTCGTGAAGATGAAGTGAAACCGAGAGTGGTGTGAGGTAGCGCATTGCCACCGGGACGACGATGGACGTCGTGAGAAGTGACGGGCTGACAGAAGGCGCTGACAGCGGCGCAGAATTGAGGACCCAGCGCCTTGTAAGCGGTAACACGACGGCATCGAGGCTGATCTAACATCGACGGAGCTGACGAGGTGTGGCGTCTTGAGGATGCCAACACGGCGGCGGTAGTCGGTGTCGAGTCTTAGTAACATCAGCGCCCTGCAGAAGGGACGGACAACACTAAGGTGTTGTGTGTCTGCACGACTGAGCTGACGAGGTAAGGCGTCTCGAGGATGGCAGCGCAACGGCAGTGGTCGGTGTCGAGGCTGTGTGACGCCAGCGGGCTGCAGGAAGGATGAACAACACTTGTGGTGTTGTGTTGGAGTGCTGCAGAGGTGGTGAGCTGTGGAGAACAACACTGACGGTGTTGTGTCGAGGAGGGCAGTAACTGGTGACTTTTGAGGCTGTCTACCTGGTGGTTCAAGTGAAGAAGTGCTCGGAGGAGGTGCTAAGCTTGTGCAGAGAGGCTGGTGAGGACATCTTAGTGATGTCAGGAAGACGCCTTGGTGACGTCGGAGTCTACTGCAAGGCCACAGGCACATACCTTCGGAGCAGTGCTGGGTGAGACAAGAGGGCAGGTGAAGAAGAGGTGTGCGACGGGAGTCGAACCAAAGACTTCAAGAGTGAAGACAGTGGTGCACTCTGGGTGATGCACTGTACATGGTGAGCCATCCTCCCTTAGGACTGTTAAGGTTGTACATTGTCATTATTTGAGAGTAACTGTTGATTGGATATATGACTGAACTTTTATTGTGATTTGTAGTCTTTAATTGATTAATGGTAAATATTCTTGTGCTTTAATTGTCAAAGTTAATTAATGTTCTGTGTGCGTAGTTAATTGTGTTGTGAGAGTTATAGTTGATTACTGTTTTGTGTATTTCGTAGCTTTGTGAGCTATTAATTCCAGTACTTAATTTATCTCTTTTATTTCTAATTATAAGACCTCTATCCCAAAAGAACTCATGGGTATTGCCCACATGAAAAGTTTGTGCTCCAAACTTGTAACAATATTGAGGAGGTAGTAGTGTTATATTTACACACTTGAGCAGGAATAGAGGCAAACTGTAGTTTCAAAAGTTATTTAATGTGTGTTACTTGTGTACAAATGACGAAGATGTTTTATACTTCATGATTTTGGTTGAATTAATTTTTTAAAAACTCAATTTTTTGTTTTTCAATTCTTCAAAAAGGGCAAATTACATCAAATCTATTTTTCACAGAATACAAATCAGATAAAGTATCTCTTATATTAAGGCCAAATAAATATTGTGGTACTAATTATGATGGAGATAACTTAATTTGTAAGTTGGACGTTTTATACAATCTGAAAAGCAAGTATAACCATCAAGACATAATATTAAAATGGAGTTGCTCTTGGCAATCCTATTTGTACGGGTACATAACTTTTGTAAACCTATGTGTGCGGAGGTAAGAATTTTTTTTTAAATTAATTTTTAAAGTAAACTTACGATATTATGTGGCACAATTGTTTGAGCTTCTTTTAAGCTTCTGTCTACAGTTCAGGAGATTGTGAGTTTGAATTTTATACAAGACCGTGCAAATGTGCCACTTGACGCTCGGGAACAAAGGTGATGGACGTTTCAAAGAAGCCATGCAAAGAAAGATAAATGAAGTAGGTATTAACAAATCAGTAAAAATAGTTGCTGCAGTCCATTATCCTTTGTGGCTCCTCAACAGGTCAACCTGACTTGTCTACCAACTCACTGGGTTAACTTCAAGGATGGAAACATCGGTAATGTTCCTACAAAAACCATGATCCGCCAAATTTATCCAATGGAAATAGTCCTAAACACCAAGAATGGATTTTGTAAAAAAAAAAAAAAAAACTACAGGCATATGTTGTGCCCTGGATGAATCAGTTTTCATAATGTGTGTACTAATATATTCCATCTCGTGTAAGAATTCCATTATTTGACAGTTTTGTTCACATTCCTGTTCACAGCTGTTGCCATGTAATAAGCAACTTGTTCTTTTGTCGCAAGTGCTTTTTGCATGAGCAAACTGAACAGGCTTTCAAACTGTGCAGTACATCAAAATAAAAAGCTGTTTTCTGTAGAAATTTCCGCACGTGATAGTCTTCAGACCTGTCAAAAACTGGAATTCTTATGTGAGACAGCTGGTTCAGGATAAAGTGAGCTCTTTAGAATCTCTTAGATCCTTTTTCTCTTTCAAATAATTTATAGTTTCCTGCCACTTTTTACATAAACAAGGCAACCTAAGTAACAATCATATTGTATATAGATTTTACTGTACTCAACTTTAACTTACAAGGTCACAATAAATTATATTTCTAAATCTTATTGTAGACAACCTCAAGGCCTCACTTGATAGTGAACCGACTATGCTCTTCTGCACACTGCCTACCTCGGAGATGGCGTGAGCAAGGGTCGGGATACATGTTATCTATTTTGAGTGCTGCTCAACACCTGTCGAACCTACACCATCTTATGATGACCGACTTTTTTTTGTTCGTCTGTTAGGTTAGGTTCATATTCTAGTAGGATCTTTTAGGCTGACCCTGAAACCAATGAAGAAAATGTTTTCTGATATTAAATATGGCTTGAGGATAGTGAACTGTCGCTAAAATGACGGGGATAGACTTTAGGGATCTACTTTTCTCATGAGGAGCTATACATGGCCTAATTACATGCTGTGAAACAATAAAACATGATATAGGTCATTCGGGGTAAAGTGAGCACTAAAAATGTAACCTTTGAAAAATATCACTTAACTTTTACTGCATATAGTAATACAATAGTAACAATAGTTCCCATGCTGCTTGTTTGGTTGGCAGTGAAATTACACAATACAGTTTAGTGTATTTTCATATTATATATATATATATATATACATACATACACACACACACACACACACACACACACACACACATACATACATACACACACACACAACAAAATCAAATGAAAGCTACATAATCTTATTTTATGTAACTAATGAACTTTTTTTTATCAAACTACATACATAGATTCCCACTGACTGCACAATTTATCTTACATGTGCAAACATCAAGTGACGTGTCCAGAGAGGTTGGCCATTTCTCATTATAGGTCGTTTGGGATATAGTAAACACTAAAAATTTTACCTTTGAAAAATATCAGTAGCCGTTACTGCATATAATACAACATTACCCATAGTTACCTTACCGCTTGTATGGTTGGCAGCGAAATCACGCAAAATAGTTCCTTGTATTTTCCTATTTAAATACAACAAAACTGAAAAAAAAAAATCATACGAATTCGACTTAATTGTACTTTATTTAATTAATAAACATTTTTTATTCATATTATATAGATTCCTACCGACTGCACAATTTATCTTACACCCGCAAACATCAAATGACGTGTCCATAGAGGTTAGACATTTCCCGTCAGCCGTTACGCTCGGAAAGATGTGAATCTGCTGAAAATAGAATTTAAGCAGGGTTTACTTTTTTTGAGTGCTCATTTTATCCTGCAATGCCTATAGTATAGTCTGTCTCATGAAATAATTACATTTTTTGACAGTTGTTAGCATCCTTTACAGCTGTTTCAGTGGAAAAAGCAATGTGTACCTGTATGACAGGTGATTACTGAACAAACTAAGCTGACTGGCAAGCTGCAGTGTATCAAAATGAAAAGTATTTTCCTGTAGCACTGTGCTTACTTGGTTATTTTAGAACTGTCAAAAACTTATAAATGTTACCTACAGTGCTTACATGGAAACTGCTTTTTAAAAGTAAATGCTAACACAACTGTCAAAAATTGGAATACTTTATGGGACCGACTATAGAGGACGTTATATTATATTTAATTACATAAAATGTTAATTGTACCCACATAATTAGAGCCACAAAAAGTAAGTGACAGTGTATGAGTGAACAATGCTGTTTCCTCCAGAATAAATAAATGCGGGTGGAGTGCGGGGCAGGGCGGGCACGTGATAGCCACACAGCCGGTAGATGTCAGTAGTGTGGACATAAGGCACTATAAAGAGTGGGTATAATCGTCCGCCATTTTGGGTCTTTCGGAGCTGGCGCAAGCCAATGCATGCGCGCGCGCCACAAAAACCTGTCTAATTAAACTCTTCATAAATCTGAAACTATTCAACTAAATGTATTCAAAATTTTTGTATAGCATTTATGAACTATGCTGCCAACGATAATATCCATTAACTTAATTTTATGCAACTATCATATTATTAAAAAAAAATTTTTAACAATGCCATGTTGACATTTGACTGAAAAATGCAGAGTAAATTATAGTAAGCGAGAAACTTTTTTGTTATACGAGATAGATGGGGGGTATCAGCGAACAAAACAAAAAGGATAGTATAAATTAACTTTCTATGTCCCTCATGATGATTTCCGGGAATCGCTGTTGTTTTGGCGGCAGGTGGAAGATAGAATATTTCGTGCGCGAGGCATGGTCTCACTCGACGACGCAAACACAACTTCACTCTTAGTTTATCTACACAATATTTACTATGTAAATGTCAGTTTATATATATATATATATATATATATATATATACATATATATATATAATATGTGTGTGTGTGTGTGTGTGTGTTACTAAGTTTCTAGTTTGTAACGTTACTATTTACTATTTACTTAATAAGATAACATAGAGCATAGTTGTAAAAAGAAGTAGTAAAAAACTGTTATTCATTTACATACTTCTATTTAACTAATGCTGTGTACCAAACATTTTACTATTTTTTTACAGATGAAATTGATCACCCGCGATGTAAGCTAAAGTTACACATTTTGTAATATCACAAAAACTTATATTGAATATATTTGAAATTATGGTTTACAGCATATCTTTATTCTTCCCAGATGACATGTAGAAAACTGCGTAGCTATTTTATTATATTCATTATTCTATAACCTAAAATAGAGCATCAAACCAAAGCACTTTTTTGTGCGTAACAGTGGAAGAGATACTGTACTAAAATTAATTAAATTTTAAAATATGTACAAATTTTACAACAAGCAGTTATTTTGCGCACAGTTTAATACAGTTTCATCAATTAAAAAATATTGTTAATGCAAATTAGAATTATGACTTAGTTTTTTTTTCTTTTTTTTTTTTTTTTTTTTTTTTTTTTTTTTTTTTTTTTTTTTTTGCAGAACATCTTGCATCTTTTATTTACATTTTTGTTTAAGTCCACTACAGCATAGACCCTCAATCATATCCCAAATGAATATATAACGTAAAAAATATTCAACCAACACCTAGATTTGAACTCATAACCCTTACAGTACCAGGCTCGTTCCTGAAATAGCTATCTGTGATCTGCCGCAACCGTCTCATGAATTTTTATGACAATAACAGCAATCATATAATGAACTACACTTATCTGTTTATCGTAGTATAAGTACAAAGTATATGTTTTAAGTGGTCAAGGAATAAATGTGTTTCAAACAATATTGTTTCATGGACATACCCTTATTCTAAAACACGTATTTTGGTCACTTATTGTTAAGGAAAGGAATAATTCGCTAGTTCAATGGCCGACGTGTTATAAACTATTGTCCCATGTATACTCAAGCCACGTCTATTAGTTCATTGTATGTTGTTCCTGTGAGTAGCTAGTGGACATATGGCCGGGGCTTGTGCATAAATAGATCAATGGATCCCTACAAGCATGTCGTTGAACTCGCGAAATATTCCTTTCCCTACTTATTGTTATAAACTTTTTACATTATATTTATATAAATATCTTTACTAACGTTAATTTTTATTTTTAATTATTGCCTCTGAAGCGACAGTTCGTAGTAAAACACATATACAATATAAATATATGTAACACATTTCTGGGAGAAGATACGTTGTGCCGAATTATCGCAATGAATGAGGAACCTCTGCAGGCATGTTGAGGTTCTGGCGTTGTGTGGTGTACAAGGAAACATTTTATTGAGCGTTTAAGTTAGTGTTACAGTTTTCATCTCATTCTTAGGGGAACGAAAATTACTTTGTGTTAACCAGATCTTTATATTTACGTGGTTTATATTAACAAGGTTCACTGTAGTTTTTAAGGCCATGATCTGTCATTTATTTAAAACAATTGCAAATAACTCAAATATTTTTTAACCACTAGCTTTGAAAATAAAATTCGAGACTATGTACAGTCATACGATACACAATTACGCCAGAGCGTTTTTTAAAATAATGTACCGTTTGCTAGCAAAAAAATTATTTTGCTTCATTTTGGCTTATTTTGACAACAAAATATGTATTATTTCAGAGGCAAAAATCTAAAAATACATTTAGTGTATTGGAACAGAAAAATTAATATACAAACTATGATATATAAGTGTTAAAACTGTAAGAATGAATGTTTGATATGTGTAGGCCTATTAATTTGCGTTTAAAAACATTTTCGAAACTACTGCAAAACTAAAGAGCAAGACCTTAATAGGCTTTCGTATGTAACAAATTTCTAACTAATATCTCATTGATAACGGAAATTCTTACTTTATGAATATCCATCGTGATAATGTAGACATTTAATACATGGGTCTCTCTGGCGGGAGATGATGGGGGGAGGCATTTCCCCCCCAAACATTCCTTGTTTAGGGGACACAGGGACATATTGATGTTCAAGTGAAGGTATTGTGTGTTATTTATATATAGTTAACTTGAATACTAATACACGTAAAGGATAATTATTTCAGTGCTCAACCTGTTTGAAAGTCAAATTTATTTATCAAACATTCTATTAGGATATATTTACTTCTATTTGTCAAAAACATTTACATCCCATGTCCCCCCCCCCTTTAAATTTACTTACCGGAGAAGCCCATTAAAGAATAGAAATTACAATTCCCGCATTAACAGTATTAGGCGATAACTGTATTATTTACAGACATACAGTAAAAGGAAAGAAATTCTAAATACAAATTTATATCCAACATGTTTACAGAGAGTATATAAGTAAAGGTGTAAGATTCCGTGTGTTTTATTTACGAGGTACGCTACAGTAAATTAGCGGCACTTCTCCATACTGTTTTCCACAAATTTACGGAAATGTAATGTTTGTTAGCTTGGCTTAATGGGCATAAAAGTAAGCATGCTATGTTTCAGATATTTAACTCATAGACTATAGCAAATATGTTTGGTCGTATTGTAAGAAAAATGAGCGCTTGCACAAGTGTGTGAAGAAAGATTTGTATTTATCATCCCGACTCTATAAATCAGCGAGGCTATATACCGTCTGCACAGAGTGAAAGAAGGGCAGCTACAGTACAAAAAAATAATTTTATTCACACCGCTACATGATAGGCAGTGTGTCGTAATTTTTAATGTAGATTGACTTAAAACAAAACTTAAATTCATATTAGTAAATAAACTTTTTGAAGCCTCAATGAAATCAGTTTAAAAACAAATTAATTATCAGTTTAAAAACAAATTAATCATCAGCAACTATTTACGTTTATAGCTTCAAGACACACTACGTAAAAATCTTCAAACTAACGTTTTAGCAACAGAGTAGAGATGCATCGATCTGTCCGATTGGTAATCATGTATTTTTCATTAGTAACGCAAAATACAAACGTGTTTGCTATTACATACCAATAATTTGTAATAAGGCCAATTTTCTT
>PNEQ01001927.1:44208-68791 GCA_003012365.1 Medauroidea extradentata | reverse complement strand
TTGGAAAATCCAAAAACAACATGGCGGATGTGATGTCATCCAAGATGGCGGACGTTACGTAATTCAAGATGGCGGACAGTGACGTAATCCAAGATGGAGGACAGTGACGTCACGGCAGCCATGTTGATTGCGTCATCACCTTGCCCACTTGCCCACAGCCTGAAGCCTGTGTGCCAGGAGCCCCTTTTTCCTACTACTAATTACAATTAAATGTAACTGATTAGTGATTAAGTTTAAAATGCATCCCTGGTTTATAAACCGTGTTTGCAAGATTGGTAGCAGGGCCAATAATGATATCACAGATATGTATTATTTGCGTTGAATGGCTGCTTACTGTCTCGTCCACTGTGACAGTTATCTATGCCTATCAAGTGAACAACATTTCGCATCACACTGATACTGTAAGTAACCGTATACGAAACAAGACAGTCCTACCTGCATGCACGTAGAAGTTACAAGCTGACATCGCAACAGCTACTACTCAACGAGAAAGCAACACGGTATAATATGACTTGTCCCACCATCGTTCGCTATTCGCTTGTGTGTGCGTGTGGCCTACCGTTTGCTTCCTTTCGCTAATTGTATCCTTTCCGTCCGATCGCTATTCACTGTCTTGTTATAGGCTTTTCACTATAAACTGAGCGATCAGCGGAACTTGTAGTTAATTAACAATATTATTAGAGTTCGCAGGCTTCGCGGCCGTTGTCTGTAGCCTCTAGCTTCCCGAAGTTTCGGAGAGCATTACAGCCTCCATCTTCAGGGTTGAGTTGCAAACAGTGACGCTGCTACAACCCATAAGCCTAGAAGCTAATTAATAATATGTTTCATTGAGCAAACAAATGTTAACTTTTGAGAGTGTTGAAACGTTAAGAGTGCGTGGTAGATAAATAAACGTTGAAAAAATCAATTTATTTCTATGCTTTTTTTCGAAGCCAACATGGATAAATTACTCAATGACAATCCTAGATAATGGTATTTGCCAACTTTATGAGTAAACATTTATCCAAAATAACTAATTCGTGATCTCTTGCGCCGCAGTTAAATGTACGAGGTTCCGGCGTCGGAGATTGTGCCTCAGAAGTTTGTAACACTGGAAACAATTTTGTTTGAAACGTTGGCTATAACTATTGTCTAGGATTGATATTGTTTAACTTTCGCAAATTGGCTTCGATAAACCTACAGTTATAGATTAATGCTTTTAGCGTTGAATTATGTACCACGCCATCTTAATACTGGTTTTCAGTTACATGTAAGTTTTCATATTAAACATAGCAAAGATGACTGCAAAACTGCTGAAGTAAAATTGCGCACTGGTCAGTTTATCGTGAACGGCCTATTAACAAAAGTGGAAGCCGATGCTGAAGTAGGGCCTAATTGAATTTTGATGTCCGGTAGGACAGCAGCGCATAAACCTCTTTGCATAGTAATACCGAGCGAGGTGGCGTTACGGTAACACACTGAATCCGCATTCGAGAGTATCCGGCATCGATTCCCGGCTCCGGCCATCCTGATAATTTTTTAAAACTGTTTCATGAAATATCTCCAGGCGCACGCAGGGATGGTTCCCTGTCAACGCCATGGTCGATTGATCTCCTAGTTCATGTCATTGTGTAAAGTTGTGTGTCACTGTCCGTAATCTCCTCACTGTCGATGTGGCGTAAAGCCCATTTAGGCCTACTTATTCAGTCATTCTACTGCTTCACAGTAGCAGTTAGTGGCATCAGATACTACAGTATATTACTGAGATCTAGCAAAGATTGCTTCAGTGCTACATGTCCATCCTTCCTGTACAATGCTACGAGTAGTCTACTGCTTGACAGGTAGAGCGTCGTTTTATTTCAATATGAATCACAATAGGAATAGTAAATAAATAAAGATATAATATTTTCATTTCCATTCACGAAAGTCCTGGTGCCAGATGAACTGGTCGGTAATATTACGCAAAACTTGTTGCATAGCTGTCAAGTGCTGGACCCTACTCTTTGAAAACTTGCGTATTTTTATAAGCAATCACAAGCCTAAGAGATTTACACCATTAATTTGCTCATTGTTATTTCGTACGTATCGATAAACATTTGTATAAATCCAAAGTTTCAGTATATCTCGCAAAAATTTTCCGCTAGTAGAATTTTCGTAAGATTCACATCAAGTCTCAGATGAACAAGGCCGTGCTGTTTAACATCATTGAAGAAAAATTTTTTTAACTTACCTAATTTCCGAACCACGTAGTATGAACAAGCACAATCAAAGGTAATAAACTTAGTCTGTAAGTCGTATTTAAATTTATGCAGAATTTTACATTTGAAAATCGTAAACGCTTTTTGCAAAAATTTTCTCGTTTACAAAACTGTTAAACACATACTGCCAGAAAACAGAGGTCCATTTGCTTAAATTTATGTAATATCTGCGGTAACATTTCGGTTCAAGTAAGTCTTCGAATCGTGTACAATACTCTCAATGGCGACTATTTTAAACGTCATGCAAAGTAAACGTTCTAAACCAAATTTTGCTGTGAATCTGCAGATGAAGTTTTTCGGTCAGTTTCTTGATCATATGAAGTGGTTACTGCATTTTTCATCACTAACTCAGCTATTTCTTCTGTAGCCTTACTAGTGAAAAGGAAATTTTTTAAATTGATGAAAAAATTTATTATATTGAGTTTCACCAATACGTACTAAATTTGTGTTCGTGTATATTAGACCTACAGTTTCAATCTGGAATGGCTGAAAGGCACGTCACTTGTACTAAGTAAGTCTCTTTAGTGCAAAGATATGAGTTGCTATTTACGGCATAGTTTATTATAACAAAAATATTAGCTTATTTATTTAAAATACGTGTATTTCTTTTTCATACAATCATAGACACCAAAGTATACATCGTCCACAAAAAAAAAGTTACGGCTGGTCTATAAAGAAATTAGTTCATTAATATTTGACTACAAGTAACACCAGTTGCCGTCAATGTAATACGGCATCATCAATTTGGATTCGTATCTTTGAAAAATAACTAATGAGTGTTTGTCTTAACGTTAGTCATTATTATTTGCAGCTGTAGCGTTTTACTTTTGTTTAAAACAGTACCTAAAAGGAATACGCGAGTGATTCTATTTCAATGAAGAAGTGTGCAAAAATATGGTATTTGAAGATTGAAATTTGGGTAATTAACAATATCGTGTCAACAAAGTTCCTACTCGCGAGCTTAATATATATTTAATATTTCGCTACTACGGTTTCTTATTCGAATGTCTGTTGTACTTGACGTCGAAGAAAATTTTTTCTCAGTAGGCCTACACTAGCCGCAACCCGCTGATCGAATTACTGACATTTCCTCTTCCGCTTAACTGCTGTCAGAAGCAAACGCTGTACCATAACGATGTCAACATAAAATTGTGGGATAGTTTATGATGAATTGTGTAACTGTAACTATAGAACATTGCGTGATACTAATGATATTTTAAACAGCATGACTACTCTTATAACATAACCAGTTTAGAAATATTTGCAATGCACACATATCAGCTATGACTGAACTATGTAAGTAGACATCCTTGATGCTGGTACAGAGGTAATATAGGACTATGACGTCGTGTGTTTGCAGAATATGTGGTCGTGCCTTACCCTCGCCTGGGGTCGGGAATGAAGATGACGTCAGACTCAGGACTGGGGTCACTGACGCCGCACGGGTTTTCGGCCTTCACTCTGAAGCGATACTCTGAGCCTTCTATGAGGTCACTGAGAGTAGTGGTGAGTGGCCTGCATGTGGCCGCCTTCAGCCACACGTTCCACCCCAGCTACACAACACACACCACATCATACTCATACTACCTACCACACCATACACATTACAATACAAGCCTCGATAATATACAACACTACGTAGGCGACAAACACACAGATGGTTTCTAAGGGGATCTTTTTTTCGGCAGGTGAAATCTATTCCCGTCTACAAGCAGACTGGTATAGTAGCGATTGTCCACGTTCAATAACGGTTTCACGTTTATTTTCAAATACTTTTGTTTCATTGTTTCATTTAAGTATTTCATTTTTAATCCAATTATTTGTTAACTGAAAACTATTTTGTTACAATAAATGCTGATTACATTTTTTAAAAAAATATTTTTTATGGATAATGCAGTGGTATGTTCCCCTAGTATTTTCTCCCGCACATGTTTTAACATTCCGGTATTTGAATATCATCTTTATGTGTGTTTTTGTGCTTTTTTTATTTGTGCGGAAAGCGGCCTCCTTGTTTATTCTTTCTCCATGCACTCAACTCTTGCAAGATAGGTATCTAAGAAATACCGACCTGGGTTTTGTAGTTTGTCCGAGATTAGTTTTACGGCTTTAATAATGAGAGTAACTAAATATATATCTTGATTTTAAAACATTAGTTTGTAGCGTGTATGTATTGCCCGTCCATCTATTTTTATGAAAGTCTAGAAACATGTAAGTGACTATGGTTTCTTTAGACTTTCTGTCATATTTTATAGAATAACAAGGAAATTTGAAGTGTGTTTCGTATGAACTGTTAGGGATACTAATATAATGGTAATTTTTTTAGAAATTCGGGAAGCAATTTTATTTATTTAGTTTAGTTAGTTCTGAGGTTTAAAGTGTGATGAATTAAAATATTCCCGAGTGTTTAAAAAATAAACGGGAGTATTGGTAAATGCGAAAAGGATTCCTGTTGAAACATACAGTTTTGTAAGTCACAGATGTCAAGAACTTACTTGTATTGTTGTTGCGACGATCACTTAATGTGTACGTCAGAGTGTTATCTATGGTCATAGAAACCTGAGCCAGACGTAAATTTAATAAGTACTTGTATTTGCAGCTAGAAATGTATTGACATTATAGGTAAAGGTAACATGCCATTTAAAGATTCTACTTAATTATAAAACGTTTATCACTTCAGAGTTTTTTAAAACGACCATGATCAGGTTCTAGGATCGACCAGTAGAGCTAACAGTGAATTAACATCCGGGGGCATTTTATTGACGTCTTAGCAGAAAGAAGAGAAGAGTTTGTTTGGAATAAGAGACAATATTTCACCTTACCGAATTATTGAAGAGATTTTATAAATTTAAGAAGAATGGATGAAGACGAACTTCAGTACATTTTGACGTACAAAACCAAACATTAAGCTCCAGGAGGAAGATTCAACCAGAGCTGACGATCGCCGTATGTACCGTCATCGCTGGAAATTGTGTCATAGTTGAAGACTTGGTTGTCAGCCTGTTGTCCGACTTCGAGACCCGGTTACCGAAGTTCCTGGGATGAAATGTACGGAAATGACTCTTACCTGGTAGGACGATTAGAGGTATTTTCGCGAAGTCAACTGCACAGAAGAAAACCTTCGGTAAGAGAAGTTTCAACTAGTCATTTCTTACGAAGGTTATTCCGGAGTAAGTAAGCGGCTTACATCTCACACAAAGAAATTCAAACCAACGTTAATTTCAGTGGAAAACTCAGTTGAAATTAAATTAATAAAAGCTGTAGTAGAACTAACTATGCCTGAGAATCGAACAGAGTCTATAAGCCGGAATTTTACAACTACTACTGAAATGTTTGTGATTGAAATTTAAATCAAAGGATTGAGATGATAAAGTTAAAATACTACGGAATAGCTCTATTGGTAGTCCCCGGACATGGTCTGGTAGCAAGCATCCCAAGGTAAATGTAACATCTCATCATTAGAAAATCAGATACATGGATTTTACACTTACACATTCCAGTAATTCTTCAAATGCCATCTATCAACGTATCTTTCATATGTATATTAGTAATTTTTATCCTATACATAACTCTCAAGCAAATGTGGAATTAAATTTTCTTTGAAATCAAAGATACCTAGTCTTGTTTGTTTCCATTACTGCAGTGTAGATTCATTATAAATTGTTCTTTATCACTGACAGAATTCATGACTGATAAATATATAGGCCTAATAAACCATATTTATGTAACAAACAAAATGTTACACTGTTTGTTTTTAAGGTAATTTTCTGATCTTTATTTATACTATTACTACAATAACGGAAACATTTAATTTTTTTTATCTTAAATGTTAGTTGCATTGATGGTCTGAGTGAATTAAAAAAAATTGTGTAACTTCCTCCAGTTTGACGTTTCCAAACTGCTAGATCAGAAATATTTAATCTATATAACATGAACAGACTTCGTAATAAGTGTAAGTTTCTTTCAGTGTCCCTTGTTTGAATTTCTTCATGAAAAAGTTGGCAATTAAAGGTAAAAGTGAGAAACTCAGTGCTATGCCATAATTTTGTTTTTATAGTTCTTCTCTTTAATAGAATAAAAAACTTTTTGAAACAGATTACAAAGTATGGCATGATTTTTCCTATGAAAATACTTGTAATATTTAAAAAGGACAAACTTGGGGCTCATGCAATATATAATAGTTAACAGCGTAGAGAGTAGCTGTCGTTGAGAAAATTCACGCAACAGTTTATATCAGTTTCAGTGCAATCGAATTGTTAGTGACTTAGGTGAACAATAATTTCTATCTGATTTGTCTGTCCCACTTTTTTTTTTTTTCGTTTTAAATCTTGGAAACATTTTTATAGAAGAATTTAGCCTGTTTTAAAAATTGCCACATTAATAACTGTTTTTATTTAAATAATATTTTCAAATTTTTAACCTCGTGTGTACGAAGTTTTGACAAAGTTGTAAGCAATTTTTGAAGATTCGTGCCTCTAGCTTATCGATTAGTAAGTTTACGGTGGTTTATAAAATGTATTAATATTAATGTCTCACAATTGTTTTTATAATGCATAGTCGTCCAGTTCTGAACTAAGTTTAAATTTTCATGACTTTAGCTCATTGGAAAGTTACTTTAAAATCAAGTGCATAATTTTTACTGGCCAAGCGTACAGACAGACATGAAACGAGTTCAAATGCCCTATGTCAATGCATTGTTTCAGGACTGAATCGTAACAATGTATGCCGAACAAACAAACGGTCATTAAAAGCAAGTTAATTAGAGCATGTTAAAATAGGTCCCAATCTCTGAAAGATTAATGAGTTCTATTACGGTTGTAATGCTTACGAAAGTAATTTATTTGAAGTATGCTAACATTTATCACAAGGAAAATAAAATGTCAAATATAAAGTGTAAGCATAAAAATGTTTTCAGACAACCAAGCATTGGTTAAAAATAATTTTAAAACAGCATACTGTATGCGTAAGTGTTTTGGTCTCAGTCCTGAGACGCTCTTTTGTCCCACATCTACCCTGGGCCTCCGATTATTTAGTACCACTGATGTATACATGAAAAAAAAAGTTTTAATTTTCAGTCTGTCTGAAGTCGGGAGCTGGTGTCATCTCTCGAAATACCGTGACAAGCTTATCAGAATAAATTTTGTACTCTTCTATGTAGTCATATTTGATTCGTCAAGTTTATATATTTACGTTCAACAGTTAAATAAATTGTGACTATTTTACGCAAGTAAGTTAACTGCCTACATGGGGAGCTCATAATCAAGTAAATTTGTTATGAATGGACTAAAAGAAATAGATTTTAGAAGAAAACTAAACCTGTAAAAATTATTTAGAGGAGTGTTTTCACAATATGTTCGCCTTACTCTTGTACTATACTGTATGTGGTGCACCAAGTTTCAACTAACTACACGAGCGCCAACCTACTAATATCTAAGTTTTATTTTTCCAATCGTGATAATTCTACTAACGATCGATAGAGATTTGTTTCTGATGTACACTGGAAGGGGTCACAATTTTACCACACATATCATTAGTAAAGGTATTCAGGATTTAATAATTAATGTAAGAGTTGCATCGTATTTTTATACATCGGAACCTTAAACTTGTGTATATTAAATTGTAATTACATTAAAAATTCTTGGTGAAGACGGGAATCGATTCTACGATCCATGTGTAATTGATTTTCACAATAACTAAGTAGTTTATTACCCAGTAAATCTGGATTTAAGTGAGCTAATGAAGCGTATATTTGTACAGTCAAAGCCAGGTGTCAATACTGTAACATAATTTTATTCTATGTTACAGATACGGTGAATTTAAACCGTAGTTGTATAAACTGCTAGAAGCATACTGATAATTTCTATCGCAGGTACCCCGTGCAAAACGTTTTACTTTTATGTGTTTTGTCATTGGGTTTTAAAAAACTTGTAAATATTATTCATTGTAAATCCACTATGGTTCCTACAAGATGCGTTTATAAAATTTGAATGTTCTTCCTCGGAGGTGTGTTCCTCGGTCTGATCAGGTAAGAATTTCGATAGACAAAGGTCGGTTCTCTGATGCAGCGACAACGAGAAAAACAAGAGACGTTTTAAAACAGAATTAGACGAAGAATAAACTAAAAACGTTATAAAGACGTTTTTCGACTACGACGGATGTGATGGTTCTAAAATTACTGAAAGGTAATGAAACGAAGTTTGTACCTCGATTAAATCGAACAACTCTACTGCTCGTCGTTAATAGTATTGCCCAGAGATCACGAAGCTATGTTTGTAGACGCAGAATATATAGAACGAATCGAAATTAATGGCTACCTGGAAATGGTGATTAGGTTTTTATTATACGACGTCTTCTGAGGCCTACGATCGCAGTGAAGAGTACCGAAGAGTCGATCATCCTGTTCTCGTACAATATACAACCGTCGTAGAGTCCACTTGTTGTATTGCAGTCCAGAAGGTTCACGATGACGTCAGCGGGCGAGTAACCGTCATAGTACCGAGTCTGCCGAGCCTCCTATCCAACTGCTAGCTGACGAGGAAGGACACTGTCTGTCCGAGGTACTGATTGACTGGGTCAGACACGAAGAGTATTCTCCGGTAAGATCGACGCATTTACTGCTCCCGAACCATAGGAAATGAAACTAACAAGCCTAAAGAACATCCGTTTGATTTTGGTCGTTAGAATTTGTCAAACAAATTGAACTGTGTTCGTCTTAAATCACCTACAAAGTGCCAGAGTAGAGTACCTAGCCGCGAATCTGACGACTAGAGAAACTATGTAAAAAAGGTATAAGTTTTTTTAGTTATTACTGAAATCGTCCCTTTGCCTACCTGTAGTACGATCGAGTCGGTTAGTATTTAGAGCATTATCAGTTACTACATTAAATCATTCTTTATATTTCACATTAAATAATTTTCCCTCTTCATAAATAATAAAACTGGACCACCTGATGGGAACAGTTTTTAAACATTATTTTTATCAACAACAATTTGCGAGATTTTTGTTTCTCTTCCATAATTATCTTTGCCTTTGTAAACTATTTGATTGCAAACATATAAGCAACATCTCTTACAAAAATTAATAATAAGAATATATCACAATACATATTCCAAGTGCTACCCCTCCTGGACTTTAACACATAACATGACAATCTCGTGTTATCCACGCAAACTTCGTAGAGGCTTCGGTGAGGAAATCACTATGGACACGTGGGGTGACTTGGGACATGTCGAAAAAATTATTTTTCCCACATAATTAGCACTGAGTAAAGAAGTTAACTTGTGATAAATTTCAATTCATAGATGTCTCAATTAAGATAAATTAAAATTTACTCACAGTTGGTACACGTAGAAAATAATTGTTTTATGATAATGTCTCGTGTCACCTCATGGTACTAGATGTCTGTCTACACTGTAAAAAAAACTCCCCAAATGTTTAGGAAGTAATTAATCTAAACGCAGAATGGGACCGTTTCTATACTTCCGCCTTGTAAATATGCAAACTTATACAGTTGTTACAATGCAAGTCTGGTAACATCAGTATGCACTTGCTTGTTTTACAAAAAAAGTTTAAGAGTGCTACGATGCATTACTGGGAAACGCACGTGTGGCAAATTTACAAACTATTTTTTAGAGTGTAAATATGGACTTGAAAATAATATTCACATTTCCGTTCTCTGGCGTTCTTCATCGTTACGAAATTTGCTCAGATAAATCTAGCTGATTTAGTTATCACCATTAAGACGGACGCCTTTGTGCGTTCGAGTACTAGAAGTGTGGAGGCGGTAAGGGCGAGACAGCACACACATCTCGCCTCTCCCTAGCCTCTAAGCGCAAGACACTGGACTGCGTACATTATTCTCGCCGATAACACGCCTGTATAAGACTTTCAACGGTGACACTACACTTTTATTGCGTAATATTGAAGTTAAAGGTCAATTGTATGCGTATATACCTTTTAAAAGATACTGCTGGAAGATTTACAAACCTAAAAAAGTCCGCAGTAACTTCAGTTTCCGAAATTTCTGCCGCTAGTATATTTGCCTTAATTAGTAATGGTATACCGTAAATGGGTGAACACGCATGCAATATAATTTAAATGGAATTCTTAAGGGCGCGGTCTACCGCAATTCTTATAACCAAGTTTTAATTTTTCATTTGTGCCAGATTTTTTTTTCTTATTTTAGGCACCAAATGTGACTAAATTTGGCTCTTATGAAATTTTTTTATCTCCCATAGTTTTTGCGTAATAGTTTGTTAAAGTCAAAATTGGCATGTTTCCGTTTTAAGGACTACACTAAAACCAACTGACATACCAAACTATATGCCATTCGGAATAAAGTGAGCACTAAAGATTTAACCTTTGAAAAATATCACTAGCCGTTACTGCATATAAGCCAACATTAACAACAGTTACATTTTTGTTTGTGTGGTTGGTAGCGAATAACTGTATTTAGTCCCGTGTATTTTCTTATTTGAATACAGCAATAGTGAAACAACATCAATTGCAAACGACCTCTCTGTATTTAATATACTTTAAAATATTTATTTAAGTTCTTACTGACATACCTACTGACTGTATTAATTTTATTTAATTAGCGGAAGTACAAAGCGACGCAACCGAGTCGATTATCGTTGGCACACGCCGCTATTGCTTCGCACCGCAGAGATAGTTTAAAATTTCACCGACAGATGGCATCAGAGTTAGGTTTTCGCCGCATTGCGTCATTCAGTTTGTTTGTCCGTTGTGTAATGAATATGGGTTTCTGATAAATACATTCAACGTCGTCATTCATTGAAAAATGTTGAACGGAATTTTAATCCTTGAGTTGCGTGTGTCGTGTGTTTTTTAGTGACGGTTTTAATTTAAAAGTTCGAATATACTGTGCATGGATTTACGAGATTCGTAACGGTAATTAATAGCGCCGTTAGAGTAGACGCAGAGAAACCAGTGTTATAAGACGTTAACTTGCAGGTATTTATAACTGAGATTACTACTGAGTATAGCATGTATTCAGCCCCCGTGCATTTAATGAGTACATATTATTGTAGCTAAAATTTATCGGAGCACTGTAACGTAAATGTAAACATTGTACAAGACTATGTAAATAAAAGCACGTGGCAATGTTGATGTTTACATGTAGCGGAAAGATATAAACTTGCAGAAAATAGAAATTAATCAGTGCTTTTTTTAGTGCTCACTTTATTCCGAATTATAAACAAATTCACAGTGGATAAAGTCATCGCAGGCTACAATGTGACGTACATAAAAACAAAGAATAAAAACTTTTTGCATTTAAATAAAAATTTTGAATCTTAAAATAAAAATTTTAAAAATTCTATATTTAAAAAAAATTTTTTGTTTTGTGGTTAAATATAACTGAACTTGTAGCTTACAACTTTGCTATTCACTGTGAATTTTTTCAGTTCGGTGAGTTGGATTTAGTGTCGTTGTTAAAACAGAAACATGCAAATTTTGGCTTTACCGAGACATTACGCAAAAACTATGCGAAAAATAAACAATTTTATTAGAGGAAAATTTGGTCACATTTTTGTGTCTGAAACAAGAAAAAAAAAAAAACCGGTACAAATATAAAAATAACATAGTGGTGAAAATTGCGGTAGACCGCACACAAGGGCACCGCCTACCCACGCACGAGAGGCTCAAAAGCGACAGAGCAGTAAGGTCGACCTTGAAGCGCGCATCAAATTCCGCGTCGCCTCAACGAGCCAAGCTCAGAACTAGCGTGCAAAGTTCTGGATCTAAGTTCAGTGCAGATCGCAATCGAGTTTTACATGCATCCGGTTGGTACATTTTGAAGAACGGAAGACTGAAAAGGCCGTTTTTAGCCATGTTGGAGGGCTTAGAAACAATTTTTTTTAATGAGGTTCCGACCTTGTCTGAAGTTTGTTTTATTTTCGTACGTTGGCACAATGGACACACGTGGAGTATTTTCGTAGAAAAAAACATGTTTACGAACACACTGCAACGCATTTTAAGTGTGAGGTAGGCGGCCGCCTTAAGCAATCGTGACCAATGTGCGTTGAGCTGTTTTATAATAATCTGTAACGGCCGATGCTGTGCATACCGCGCGGCGGCCTGGGCACACGGCCACATTAAGTAATATCGCAGACTATCACTCAATGCATCAGAAAGGAAAAGTTGCACCTGCAGATGCCGTCCGTGTAATTTTTATACCTAAATAGCTATACCCTTTCGACTTACCGCGTTTTATATAATAATATAATGGCATATTTTTATGTAACTACAAATAATTACTTTATTGCATAAGATTACAATTATATTTCTCGTAGTTATTAATCATTAATGTTAGTTCCATTTCAAAATATCTATCATCACAACAATTCTTACGGTTCCGCAGACAAAAAATTTTTTTCAAAATAACATATAGCTTTCTAAACGCATCAGTCTATTGGTGCTGGAAACGCGGGTTATACACGTATAAATTAAATCACATTCAGGTTGAGCTTGAATCATCGCCGACTGAACCTCTTTAATTTTTTTACGTTGAGCCTCACACTGTGGTAACAGCGAGTTTTCGCAGGAATCTACAAAATGCATAAATAACCGCTACCATGTTTCCGTGTGTGTGTGTGTTGTGACTCACCCTGTAGTACTCGACGATGTAGGTCTCAATCCTGTAGCCGCCGTCATCTTTGGGCTCTGTCCAGGACAGTGTGAGAGACCGACCCAAGATCATTGCTACCTGTGGCTTCCCTGGTGCCAGGGGGCGGTCTGCAACATACATCAGCAATCATCACTCTCCTTTCCCTTACTTGTTTCTTTACGATACTATAATTTGTGTATCTTGCGTTTGGCAATGGTACAACAGTTATAATTGTTCAGAAGGAATGTCGCAGAAAATTTTACGTCCTTTTCTTTGCTTGAATTTATTTTCACTGCAAAATATCAGCTAACATCTAGTGATTCCATTCTTACAGCAAAGACAGTGTTCAAAGAATATATTGAGCAACTGTGATACTACATTGACTGTAGCTTAGGTCTTGTTTACAACACCGTCTCAAACACTTTCATAGAAAAGACACCGGGTAGAATTTCCGTTACACTACATTCCATTAGAGGGTGTTCGGCCCATTTACGATTGTTTCAATGAAAAAGTTAGATGGATACCAATGTAGGCTTATTATGTATATCTTCAAAGAATTGTCTGTGCTTGTATACATAGTACTTAACATTTAACGTTATTAATTACCTCTAACTTAATTAATAACAATTTTTCACACTTACAATAAGTAGGGCTAGGAAAAGTTCGCGATTTCAATTACCTGCATGACAGAATCCAATGTTCTATGCATACTCAACCACCGTAAGTTCGTTCATTGTCTGCTGTCTGAACGAGTAGCAGGTAATGGACAAATGGTAGGTCTTCGGTATACACAGGATAACGGATTCTAGCAAGTTGGTTGTAGAACTCACGAAATTGTCCTAGCCCTACTTAATCAAAATAAAATACCTATCCTAAAAACGATGTAACCGCAGAATAACTTTTTGCACTCAATTTAATGTATATGCTGATAATTGGAACAAATCTGTGTCGAGAAAAATTTATTTCGTGCACCTAAGACAAATAATAAAATTACTTTTAAGCATGAATGCATTATTCCACTAAACTACTCGGAGATGAGGAAGAGTAAAGTTTAATAACAAGAAAATAAGATAATTTTCGCCTTGTGTTGCACTAATATTGTGATAGTGTAATGTAATTAGGTATATATTAGTAAATAAACTTATAAATGGTTAATTCGGACTTTTAAAAAAATTGTCACTAAAATATCACTTTCTCACTTTCGAGTACACATTCGCACTTAAATTTATTTTGCTTTATGTTAGGTTGCTTGTGACAAACCATGCCATATTTTAACTTACATTTATCAACCATATTTGCAGTCGCAGTGTAAAAAGTGAAAAGGCTCTTAATGTTAACCCTTTCATTGTTATAAAATCATTCCTAAATTAATAGTTTTACCCTTAAACGGAAACAAAGTGGGTCACACATTAGGGACAGACATTTAGGGAGAAACAATACCTGAAAAACTGAAAATAGAAGAATAGTTCATCGCTTTTCAGTGTGAATAACGCGATATTGAAATACGTGTTTGATTTCGTTTCTTACTAAACTTAAAAGGACCACGCATAAAATATTACACTTTTCTACAAGTACTAATTCTGGCTACAGAAATGGCCCCTTTAATTTTTTACTGATAAAAATTTACGTACAGTATAAATCAAATGTGTACAGAGAGTGAGTGGCATTCTTAAAAAATAAAAATATATTTACAGATCTTATGTGATTACGAAATGTTCAACTGGCCGCCATTTTAAAATTATAAACACGACATAAAAGTCACGTGATCTTACTAAATGCTATATGTGTAGACAGTGTTATGAAATTTTAAAGAAATTAATCAGTAGCAAATTTATTTAAATGTTTGCACAACAGTTGCTAATGTCAATTATTCATTATTTACATAACAAGATACACATATTGTAACATTACTTATAGCATTTATTATGCCAGTAATCCGATGTATGTTTCGTGTAGTTTCGTGTCCATAGCCATACAG
Source organism: Medauroidea extradentata (assembly GCA_003012365.1). Lineage (NCBI taxonomy): Eukaryota > Metazoa > Arthropoda > Insecta > Phasmatodea > Phasmatidae > Medauroidea > Medauroidea extradentata. Next base: position 53,952 of record PNEQ01001927.1, on the reverse strand, counting down.
GTTCAACTGTCTGTTGGATTACCTGGTATTGGGATATTATAAAACGTAGTGCAAATTGCCATAGATTCGTGGGTTTTATTTTAATATCATAGATTCCCTCATGATAGAATGCAACCGCTTTGCTGTGCTATGCAACCTACTTTTACACCATCTGAGTTACAATGTTTCGATTAGAAAATATATCGAAATTGCATCATTGTAACATGCCTATTTGTTTCGTTACCCACCCTGCAAGACAGTCTCAATGTCCATATATGTTTTGGTCGATACATTTATTGTACTTTAAATGGCAGATATTTGACATACCATTTTCTCGAAAATAGTTCACTCTAGCACTTTCCCACGAGACATACTTTTTTGTTACACTTTTGCGCCCGGTCAATGTTCTGTAGTACAACATGAATGACAGTGACGTGTTCTATAGTTACATGTTAAAACAAGACCTTATACCCAATTTGAACAATGATGTGTTTCTGAGAATAAAGAAGAGTCATTGGTGATACAGTGCTCAGAGTATCGTTGTTATATACGTAGTAGTTTTGAGATATCAATTAATTTGTAATTCAAAAATTTATTTTCAGGGTAGCATTACTCCCACTGTATGCAATGCTGGGAAAAAGTAAAAACAAGTTTTCCTCATAGTTTATTGTGAGTTTTCACCGCGCAAAATTAACGTACTCCGTCCTGACACATCCTGTATGTGCTTGACTTGGGGAGTATGATCTGTTCTAACACATCACCGCGATAACTAGTATCAGAAATAATTTGATAAAAACAGGCTTTTTTTCTAATAACACTGACAAACTCAGGCAGGTGGTTCCTTTTGACAAAGAAGCAGAAAAATTGTTTTTCACTTTTTTGCCTAAACATAATATTAAGGGAGTACTAAGCATCTGTACATCAAAATTTAAAATATTACGTTACCAAAATATTGGTAACTGAATTATGTATAAAATGTATGCTGCATCGCTTAATACAACTAATATCTACAAACCAAAAGAAAATGCTGGTTGATACCTTGAACACTTAAGAAGAAAGAGGGGTGGCTACCGTCTTTGCATAAAATTATTTTACCGTCAGGAATATCGAAAATGTGAAGATGGTTTACTGAATAATGAGATCTGTGTAACGAAAAAGGTCCTCCTGATGCAAGTGTATAAAACATACAGTTTGTGCTCTAAACATACTTGAAGATTCGCGCAAACACAGAGCCTAGAACATAGGCATTGCTGCGAACATGCATATGATGTGCCCACCGCACATATGATGGTGGACATCTCTATAAACAACACGTAAAATACTGTTAAAGTCGCAGACCAGTTTGTTCCTCCTGGCATTCTACGTACAAATCGTTGCAGCAAGTTGTGAACGAAAATGGTGGGTCCCAGGCAACTGAAACATGTCTAAACTGTATTGTGTTCGTTAAACTGAAAATAAACCAAACACGAATAACAACCATACAGTACTACTACATGTGTATTGTAAGTACATCACACAGCTCAAAACTCTATCTGCATCACGCTGCTTACGTAATTACTTCTTGAAGAATTAAGCAAGAACTGTTTATTTCTACAATACTAGCCTGTCTGAACGGTTTAGGTTGTGCAATTATACCCACGTTCCCAAGGAAACGTCATGACCTACCACATTTACAAAGCCGTCACATAACCCATTTGTTGCTGCATCATGTTGGCATCCTAAACTTGTACGCAAATAACTTACGTTTTATACCCTCCATGACCCACCATTTTCGTTCACAACTGACTGCATCGATATATATGTGTGTATATATATATATACACACACACACACATAGTGTGCCAGGAACAAAACACGACTAACTGTATTGAACTGGTTGTTTGCAGTGATGTCCACCATAGTCTGTGCGCTGAACACAGCATATGCATGACTAGATTCAGTTTCTTTGACGTACTCCATTGCAAAATTGAATGACTGTCAAAGAAAACTAAAACAAATAAAAGAAAACCATAAAATAAGCAGAGTATGCTTAGTCAGCAAGATACGTACACAACATGAAATTCCAAGATGGAATCGGGTCAAATAAAAACAAGGAACAAACAGATAATAAATGAAAATAATAACAAATAAAATAAAAACCAAATGACATGCGACACAACGATGTGACGAAACAACAAACACAGTAAATATCAGACACGAACAGAAAAATAACAAAAGGACACAACAAGTAGACGAGACAAAACGCAACAGATATCAGACATATACAGACAAGACAAACGACACAATGAAGAGACGAAACAAATCAGAGTAGTTTTCCAGACAGACAGTGTTACGACAACTGGAATCTGTTCCCGTCATCAGGTAGACTCACAGGGTTCAGGAACACGATTGCGACTGATGAGGAGACTTTAATTTTTTTTTCTGACGAGCCCCCAAATCCCGCCACGTCAGCGTGTACCCCGCCTCAGTCTGTGGGTACTCCGGCATGCATTAGTCGCTAATAACGAAGGAGGTAGAGATTGAATGTGTCTCAAGGCTAGGCCTCATACACTTGGTTGGCTGTTAGTTGGAGAAGAGGAGACATGCATCGCGGCAGAGCAGGGTTGTCTAGAGAATACGGCCGCAATTGAGGCCATATCCTCACCCCGAAGTGAGCAAGAGTATAGATGGGAAGGGCACAGAAAAACCAGTACTATAGATTAGGGTACTGGGAAAATCTGTGCGACAGACACGCGCAGGAAAATTCTGCTTGTTAGTAATGGTAGGGCTCTGGAATAGAGGAATTAAATTAAGGAAAACATGCGTGAGAATTTGGGAAATGAGATGGCTGATGACATGAAATGAGATTGTCCGGCAGGACCGGTCAATCAAAGTGGGAGCTCAGCGAGCTGTGGGTCGCCAATAGGGCCTGAGCGCCCCTGGCGATATTTGGGCAGTACTAGCGAAAAACTAGTAGTTGATGTTTGTAGGTATTAGCCTGAAACACATTAGTATAGTTATCTATATCTAAGTGATTTGGTAATTGGTTTACAATTGGTTTACATTTTGACAGTTAGTATTACACAATAAATTGGTAATTTTATTCATCAGTGTATCTGTGGATTAGCTGTCACTGGCCTGCAGTTACTATTAATTTAATTAATAATTTAATAATTCAAATGGCAGGCATTTGGCCTTTGTTGCGTGGCCTAAGCGCACGTTTTGGTGGAGCCCTGGGGAGCTTCCTTACATCCCCGACAGTTTCGCACTGGCCCCTAGTGGGCAATGCATCGAAGTTTAGTGGGGGAACACCACTCCTCCTCGGCTAGGCCACGAAGACATCTCTGCCTATGGACATTTACCGCATACGTACTTATTCGTACGGAAAAGATTACTGCGATACCCCAGGGCGTATCCAGTCACCACTTGGGTGTTCCAAGTTGTCCCTGAGACTGCCTGGGACTCTGACAGGCAGGAGGAGGAAGCGCAACATGCAGTAGTAGTTGCGGTCCGGATCTAATAATGCAATGTCGTGGTTATTGCATTCTTGGCTAACTGGTCGTTGTGTAACCTTGACGTCGATGGTAGTCTAGGTTATTTCCTTAACTTGAAATATCAATTATGTATATTTAATCATTATTACTACTAAGAACATATACACTTAAATTAATCAATACATTTAGTTGGGTTTTGGTTAATGCTGCAGTACGATTTTTCAAAAAATGCTGGGTGTATATCTCCCGTTCCGGACCGATGGGAAAATTCCGCATAAGTCTCATCGCCGAGGCGCTGTGATTGGCCGGAAAACCGGCCAATCGCGGCCCGGCACGAGAGAGCAATTGAGAGCTAGAGAGAGGAGTTTATATCACTACAATTAATATGTAAATAATAATTATTATTAATACATCTTATTGCTAGAATGTTTTTTTTGCTTTTGTGTTTTTTTATTGTTTGGATTTTTTTATTCACTTATTTCTAAGACTTAAGCTCGAGTGATTTACTAAATCATCTTATAACTAGCTACTGCACAGACACTAGTTCGAGTCGCGGACAATGTTTCCCACGCCAGTTAGTTATGGGGGTCTGTGTGCTAGTAATGATTTTGGCCGCTTGTAGCACTCGGTTTCCTCAGGGTCATAGTCTCCGAGGGCAGCAATAATTGGGTTTGCATTTTCTCGGCTGGAGTCGTAAAATTTTTCGGTTATTTCGCGGATTACTTCAGTCAGCATTTGCTGTTTTAATTCTGCATGCAGGTATTTTACCGGGACATAGCGAGGCGCGTCTGCTGCCATTCTTAGGCATTTATTTTGAACTACGTAAAGAACGAGTATATGTTTTTACGCAATATGCCCAGGCTGGGGCTGCATAAGTTATGATAGGGCGGATCATTGCTGTATATAATATAATTCCGTTTTTAAGCTTAAGGCCCGAGGTTTTATTTATCATAGGGTAGAGAGCTGCCATGCGACCGTAGGCTAGATTTCTCTTGTTTTCCACATGTTTTCGCCACGTTAGGCTTTTATCTAGAATTGCTCCTAAGTATTTAACTTCAGATTTAAATGGAACTTCCTTCTGAAATAGTTTAAGTCGCGGGAGGTCTGGAGGAATGTGGCGTCGTGTAAAGACAACTGCTTCGCATTTGTTAACATTAATTTTAATGCGCCATAAGCGGAAGTAATTTTCAAGTTGGTTTAAATGCTCTTGTGCGCGGCGAGTGGCATTTTTCGCGTCTGCGGATCTCGCGTAGATTACTGTATCATCGGCATATATTACGAGGTTCATATGCCATTGAGGGGGTTTCGGGATGTCGTGCGTGTAAAGATTATAGAGCGTGGGACCTAATATGCTGCCCTGGGGAACCCCGGCCCTAATAACTTTATGTTGTGAAGTCGTTCCTTCAATTGTTGCGGCAAATGTGCGGCCTTCTAGGTAGGTGTTTAATAGTTTAATATAACAGTCAGGGAATTTATTTTGGTACAGTTTGTAGATTAATCCAGCGTGGAAAACTCTGTCAAAAGCCTTCTCGACATCCAGGAAGACTGCTACTGTATAATGGTGCCAGTTAAAGGTAGTAGTCATATGTTCACTCAATCTGACTAATTGGTGAACAGTGGAATGTTTTGCACGAAAGCCAAATTGCTCATTTGGGAAAATATTCGCGTTTTGAATATAATTTTCGAGTCGGCTCATCAAGACACGTTCGTGTATTTTAGATAGAGTGCTTAAGAGGCTGATAGGGCGGTAATATTGTTGCGAAGTTGGATCTTTGCCAGGTTTAGGAAAAACAATTACGTTGGCACTATTCCAAGGCTATGGGAAGTGTGAAAGGGTCAGACTTGCATTTATGCATTTTACTAGTGCTTCAATTGTGCTTAGAGGGAGTTGCTTAAGGACTATGGCCTGCAGGGAGTTGAACCCGGGAGCTTTTCGTGGCTGCATACGTTTTATTATTTTCTAAATTTCCGCGACATGAGTTAGTTCGGGTGCATCATTTATTGGTTGCTGAAGGCGAGCTCTGATTTCTCTGTAAATGCGGGCAGTGTGTGCAGCATTGGCAGGTTGAATATTAGGTACAAAAACGGTTTCCATATGATTGGCCACGGCGTCGGCTTTTTGTTGTGGCGTGAAAGCAGTGAAATTTGGTCCTTCAAGAGGCGGAATAGTGTCTCTAGTTTTAGTTAATGATTTAGTTATGTGCCATAAACTGTTATCAGTGGTGGAGAGTCGTGAAAGTTTTTCATTCCACTGGTCCGACTGCCAGTGTAATATTTCTTTGTTGATCTGTTCTCTTAATTCGTTTATTTGTGCCTTGAGTTGCCGGTTTTTACCTCGTGAGTAGCATCTGCGCAGACGATTTTTTTGAGTGATTAGTTGCCTGATATTGTTAGGCAATAAAACACTACGATTTTCCGGAGATTTCTCCGGGACATATTTACTTATTCCTACTTGTATTAGTTCTGTAATTTTATTAATTGCTAAGTCTAATTTTACGGGAGTACATATATCAGCTGGTAGATTTAGGCGATCGTCAAGATAAGTTTGAAAGCCTCGCCAGTTTGCATTTTTATAATCTTTAATTGTTCGGAGTGGCCTGTTTTCCGTTTCTAGTTGGTCCAATTTAATGTGAATGGGATAATGATCTGAGGCCAATTCATGTAATACTTCTAAATTAAAGGCCGAATTAATTCCTTTACTTATCACTATGTCTAGTATATCGGCCTGTTGATTTTCTTGATATGGTTCAAAAGTGGGTTCATTGGGGGCATGAGGGGTTCGTCGCTGTCTGCCTTGAGCTGGGGCCCAGTTTTCTGGGCAAGGCTGTTGCCAGGAAGTAGGGGGAGGGCGGAAGAACGGCTTGGATGGCTGCAGGTCTGCCTTACTCTGTTGCTGGCGCTTTCTTCGCTCTTCCTGCGGGGGGAAACGCCATTTTTCTGCCTTATAGGCCTAACAGCCTCTATAGTTGGCAGCATGGTTGCCACCACAACTGGCACAGACGCACAGGGACCGATCGTCTTTATTATAGAGCTCGCATGCTTTTGTTGCGTGGTTTTTTGCACACAACCTACATCGGGGTGGGGCTCGGCATACTTTACTTGAGTGCCCAAACCTTTGGCAGTTTGTGCACTGAGGGGGGCCTGAGGGGCGCTGGTATTCCTCCACTTTTACGATGAGGCCACAGAGAGTACGCACATAGTATATTGTACGGTTGTAGTCCATACTTGGGAGCTCCACGACGAACATATGGAGTGGCTGACGGTCTCGCATGGAGTATTTGGGCTCTACCGAGATTGGCTGGTAGCCCAGTGCTTCCAACTCCTCCTTTATGTATTCGGTTGGCAGAATTTTTTCGAGGCGTTTTATTGCTACTTTCAGGGGTAGCTCGCTGCGGGGGGTGAGGACACTGAAGCCTACTTTTAGTTCCTCAAGAATGGTTATCGCCCTCTGATAGTCAGAGTACGAAGCTGGCAGGTACTCGACACCCTGGGGGACGACCTTGTTTTTTGTTGGTTCAAGTAGGCGACTTTTAAATTGTCGCATGACCGTGTCATGCTTGCAGTCGGCAGTGTGGTACACTGTGATGGGACGTAAGATGGGCTTTTTGGGTGGAGGGGGGGCGGACTGTTCGCCTGTATTGCTCGTGGGCGAGGTGGACTGTGTGTCCATGCCTGTACTGGTAGCTGCCGGCTATTGGTCCTGTTCTTTCCGGCGTTTTTTAGCCTCGTTGGTAGGCTGATCCATTTTTTGGGATGGGGCCCCCGAGGGGATGGAGGGATTAACGAGATACAATTTGAGTTTGAAAATTAATAATAATACAATTTAGGGAAATAATGCGCAGAGCCACTGTCAGCAGCTAGCCAGCCTTCAGGAGGACAGCAGCCACAGTGTGTGGTTACTGCACACCTAATCCGCTCCCAGTCACTGGCCACATGCGCCCTCCACGAGTGTCGCCCCAGCCTTCAGGGATCTCTGAGATCCGACCAGTAACTGTAGCTAAAACTACCGTAAAAACGTTGGGTGGGCTCACTATTCAATAGACAGACAGTATTAAGATAGTGCCTGGCTAAAGAGCAGCAAGTTACCACACTTCCAATAGCTTATTGCTGGTATCCGAGGATAACAGTAATATGCTGGGCGATGATGTCTAGGCGAGCGCTGGACGATGTCTCTCAGTAGAGAGTCCGACAGAGTGCCCTCTGTAGAGAGTGGATGAGGAGACTGGAAAAACCATGGGTATGTATAGGGTAAGTCCACTTATCCTGCTCAGCCAATGGGAGACGAGCTGTCTCCTGATTGGTCGCGCAGCATAGATTGACTCTGATTGGTTGTGATGGGTTGAGTGTGTGTTTTTGTTTTGTGCTGTAAAGTTGTTTCTCTCTTAATCAAAGGGATCAACATATTTTTTAATTCAATGCTCTGTTGACTGAAAATATTGCTATTGCTAATAATAAAGGCTGATTCTTTGATTTTTCTTTTAATTTTGTCAGTTTCCTGTGTAAGTGGTTTCGAGTCTTCCCAAAGAATTTTGTGGCTATTTTCCCATGCATGACGGTAAAATAATTGTGTACAGTTAGACTGTAGTCACTCCTGCTTGTTTTTCACTAGGGTGGTAGGTATCAACCAGTATTTGCTGTTTGTTTAATAATTCCAATAGCATAAAGCAATGCTGCAAACATATTTTTTTATATTATTTAGTTTCGATTTAAAAGTTTTAATATTCAGAGGGCTCATTACGCCCGTAATATTGAGCTTAGGCGAAAATAAGTGCTAAACCTCTTTTTTGCATATATATACATACATATTTATTTATTTATACACACACACTGTACATTCTTAGTAACTACGTCATACATATACTCGTTATTCCAGGAGAGTGTCGTTTGCCCCAAAGTCGTTTGCACTAAAGACGTTTGCTCTGAAGGTGTTGGCCGTACACTTTGGGGCAAACGCCTTTAAGGCAAACGACGTGTATCTGTTATCCATTTAGTTACTACTTATATAACACTCGTTTAATATGTGCTATATATGTATATATATGCATAAAGATTATATATACATTAATATACTTTCAGTTACAACGTCATTAAACTACTGTTGACCGAGCTGTGTACCTCTTATCACATGTTCACCTCACTGCATGACATCATGTTAGCTGCGAATTGTTTGTCAAGGGGCAGGGGAAGGAAGCAACACACACCTGTGACAGTGACGGTGAAGGTAGCGACGTCCTCTCCGAGGCGGTTAGAGGCTCGCACCTGGTACTCGCCGCTGTCAGAGCGCCTCGCGTCGCTCACCCTCAACGACGACGAGCGGTCTGTGTTGCGCACTTCCTGTCGGCCGCCGAACACAACCTGCTGGCCTGCGTGATACCATGTGACCCTAGGCAGCGGCCGCCCCGCCACAGACACCTTCAGTCGCATCACCTCGTCCTTCTCGAACATCAGACCATCCTCGTACTGCCGCGCTAGCCGGATACTGGGAGCAGCTGCAACATCCTGTCTCCTCCTGGTACCTGTTCCTCATACTCTGAGCACAGCAACCTTCATAACACTTGCCTCCAAGTAACTACACACCACCACTGACACCTTCAGTCGCATCACCTCGTCCTTCTCGAACATCAGACCTTCCTCGTACTGCCGCGCTAGCCGGATACTGGGAGCAGCTGCAACACCCTGTCTCCTCCTGGTACCTGCTCCTCATACTCTAAGCACGTCAACCTACATGACACTTGCCACCCAGTAACTACACACCACCACAGATACCTTCAGCCGCATCACCTCGTCCTATTCCAACATCAGACCATCCTTGTACTGCCGCGCTAGCCGGATACTGGGAGCAGCTGCAACACCCTATCTCCTCCTGGTACCTATTCCTCATACTCTGAGTACATCAACCTACATGACACTTGCCACCCAGTAACTACACACCACCACAGACACCTTCAGTCGTATCACCCCGTCATTCTCGAATATCAGACCATCCTCATACTGCCTCGCTAGCCGGATACTGGGAGCAGCTGCAACACTCTGTTCCTCCTGGTACCTGCTCCTCATACTCTGAGCACATCAACCTACATGACACTTGCCACACAGTAACTACACACCACCACTGACACCTTCAGTCGTATCACCGCGTCCTTCTCGAATATCAAACCATCCTCATACTGCTCCGCTAGCCGGATACGAGAGCAGCTGCAACACTCTGTCTCCTCCTGGTACCTGCTCCTCATACTCTGAGCACATCAACCTACGTGACACTTGCCACACAGTAACTACACACCACCACTGA